>MDKH01220826.1:0-18874 GCA_005239495.1 Nicotiana undulata | reverse complement strand
GCTTCAGAAGGTTGGAGAGGTGGATTATAGACTTGCCTTGCCACCCAGCCTATCGAGTGTTCACCCGGTATTTCATGTGTCGATGCTCAGAAAATATGTTGGTGATTCGTCTCATGTGTTAGACTTCAGCACAGTTCAGTTCGAGGGTGATATGTCATACGAGGTTGAGCCAGTAGTTATTTTAGCTCGTGAGGTCAGAAAGTTGAAGTCTAAGGATATAACGTCAGTGAAAGTACATTGGAGAGGTCATCCAGTGGAGAAAGCTACTTGGGAGACCGAGCGGGAGATGCAGAGCAAGTATCCTCACTTGTTTGAGACTCCAGGTATGATTTTAGACCCGTTCGAGGACGAACGTTTGTTTAAGAGGGGGAGAATGTAATGACCCGGTCCGTCGTTACGTAAAACCTGCATTATAATTGTTGTTATTGCCTTGTTATAGACTGGTTATATTGTATTTGATGTATTAGAGTTGATAGGCTTGAAATCGAATGGTTGTAGTGAGAGTTCAGTCAATTAGCCTTTAAAAATAGCCTTAAAATAGAAAAAGTCAACTAAGAGTTGACTTATTGATAAACGACCTCGGAATGCGGATTTAATGGTTCGAATAGCTTCGTTAGGTGATTTGGGACTTAGGAGTGTGTCCAGAATAATTTTGTGATGTCCGGTGTAGAATTAGGCTTGAATTGGCGAAAGTTAGTTTTTGGTGATTTCCGGTCGGCAATGGAAAATAAGCTATCGGGGTCGGAATGGAATTTCGACAGTTGGAACAGGTTCGTAATGTCATTTTGGATATGTCTGAAAAATTTCAGGTCAATCGGAGTTGATTTGGATAGTTTCGGCATTATTGGTGGATTTTAGAAATATCAAAGTTCTTAGGCTTGAATCCGATGTAAAATTGGTGTTTTGATGTTAATTTTAGTGTTTTGAGAGTGCAACTAAGTTTGAATGATCATATGTGAGGTGTTGGTATGTTAGGTTGGGGTCCCGAGGGGCTCGGGATTGATTTCAGATGGTTAGCGGGAAGTTCGGAACTTAAAATGTGCAGCTTCAGCTGGTGGTGCTGGTGTAACCGCACCTGCGGAAGTTTGACCGCAGGTGCGGGCCCGCAGGAGCGAGCGGAACACCGCAGGTGCGGAAGTGAGGGTCTAAGTAGAGAATCGCTGGTGCGGGAGTAGGATCGCACCTGCGAAGTCGCAGGTGCGGAGAAGAGACCGCAGGTGCGGAAGTTAGCCGCCTGAGGGAAAGTCGCAGGTGCGAACCTGGGACCGCAGGTGCGCTTAAGTGGCCGCAGGTGCGGAACCACTAGTCAAAAAAATATTAAATAAACCCTCCGCGACTTAAACCTTGTTTTCACCATTTGTGTACGGACAGAGAGCTTTGGGGGCGATTTTTTAAGAAGTAAATCAGTGTTATTCATAGAAAGTGTTTTGATCATTAAAACTCGATTATGGATGATTATAGAACATAAAACCAGTGTAAAATCCATGAAAATCAGTAGAAAAATTGAGTTTTAGGGCTTGAGATTGTGAGACCTTTAGGGGTCGAATTGAGGGGTCAAACGAACTCCGATTTTGGTATTCTTTATATGTACGGACTCATGAGAGGACGAAGAACACTTTTGTATAAAAATTTCTAGTTTCGGGATGCGGGCCCGGGGGTCGGGTTTTGACCAGTTTCGGATTTTTGGATTAAATTTGATATCTTTCGATTGGAAACTGTTCCTTAAGCACATATTGATGATAAAAATCTGAACTTGGTAGATTTGGAGCCTTCGGAGGTTGATTCGAGAGGCAAGCGTGTTGTGGAATAGTTCCAGGCTAGTTTTGAGGTAAGTAATATTTTTAAATCCTGTCCTGAGGGTATGAAACCACGGACTATGCACCCTTTCACGGGTTTCGAAATGCAAAGGTTGAGACTTTGGAGATATATTCCTTACTTAGGCGACTATTGAGTTGCTAAACCGATGTTTAAAGCCTATGCTTAATAGTATTGTTATATCTTGATATGATTTGGGCTGTAAGCCATGTTTGAGGCCTAGTGCCGATCTGTTTACCCCTTGGGGGATGTTTTTACTATTTTCCTCACTTGATATGTTATGATTTTCACTCAGTCTTTTCTTGATAAACTATTTTGACACTCAGAGTATTTTGATACTATTCCTTGAAAAATGAAACACTGTTTTTGGGTCGAGAACCCGCTATATTTATGGCCTGAAGGGCATGTTGAGAGTGTCTGACTGAGTGAGGTTGTGGGCCAATATTGTGAGGATGTTATGATATGAGTGAGGCTGCGGGCCTATATTGTGTGTGATTTATGCCATGTTGTGGCTTATTATAGCGCTTGGGTTGTAGGAGCACCTTCGGAGTCTGTACACACCCCCAGTGAGCGCAGGTATCTAATGAGTGATGCCCGTGGGGCTTCTGCTGAGTGATTGTGAGGTTGCCTGATGGGCAGAGTGATTGTGAGGTTGCCTGATGGGCAGAGTGATTGTGAGATTGCCTAATGGGCTAATACTGAAAGATATTTTTATGAGAAATAATTATGGCCCGAGGGGAAGTCTTATGAAGGTTTTTACTGAGTTTTTGAACTATGCTTTACTTCGTTTTCAAACTATTTTTTATTGAGAGTTTTACTGAGATATACTGAAATTATATTTATTTCAAAGGATTTCTGGAAACTGATTTCGAACTTATGTATTTGATGAATACTACCTGGTGACTTGGTGTTTTATTGGCTTTTGTGAAATTGTGTATATGTACTGTGTGTTTTATATTGCTCAGACTGTGATTTATTTTCATTACTACTGGTTGGCGTACTCATAAAGACTCATTGTGCCTCTATGCACAGATTCAGGTACCGATTTGGAGCAGTAGCTGCCTTGTTCGGCAGTCACGGGATTTCGAGGTAGCTGTCCAGCGTCCACAGCTTCTCCACTTCCCTTCCTTATTTAGCTTTAGCATTTGATTCAGAGACATATATTATAGTTTTAGCAGAGTTAGATTTATTCATTCTTAGATGCTCATGACTATTGACTCCAGTTCTTGGGAGGTTTGATTAGGCTAATATGGGAACGCTAAGACTTATTTATATTACTTAATGTTATGCTTGCATGCTTATTATTAAATTGTGAACTCGTATAATTGAACAAATGCGTAGTAAAGTGATGGTTGGCTAGCCTAGTTTCACGATAGGCGTCATCACGGCCTGTTAGAATTTGGGATCGTGACAAGTAGAGATCTATATTTTTCTGTAAGTAAAAGTAAAAATCAATTATGATAAACTATTTTTTCCTCTTTCAAGAAAAAGTAAAATTCAAATAGGAAAAGAAAATCATGTCAAACCCTAACAATTCCTCTTTGCCCTTTGGTACACACAATTAAATATACAGTGTAAATACATACATAAATGATAATTTGAAATCATGTTCATTATACTTATCTTATATTTCAGTAAAAGCTTATTCACGATGATTCGTAAGAAAAGAGAATATATCAATTAGATCTGAAAATTGATTATTCATATCTTCCACGGACAAACTAAGGAAAAGGTCAATATTGGTTTCAGTTAGAAAGAGATTATGTATTACACATGTATAAAGAAAGAAAATGTCACATAGACATGTTCTTTTCATAGCTTTTATTTTGAAAAATATCGCTAAAAATAACTAAATACAAGAATTAATCTTTTAGAATAGTTTCAATTAAAGAATAAAAAAAATTAGTTTGTAGGATTATTTTTTTTAGCCTTATTTTAATGATGACATCACTTGTGAATTTACCGGACCACACTGATGAAGAGTAATATACTTGTGCACAAAAAAAGAAGGACATGAAGAATGTCCGACACGAGGAAAAGGCAGAAAGTTGGTCACAAGGAAAAAAGAATCAATCAAAAGCCAGAAATTAACTAAAGCTGAATATTAGCGACTCCGCAAGGAAAGAAGAATCGAAGCTGAAAATTAGCCAGAGAAATCAGCTGCTTACATGGAAAGAATAATCAATCATTATATAAGAAATCATGCGATTGATAGAGTTATCTGCTGGGCATGACCTAAATTAAAGCAACCCAGAAAGGAAGCATATATGTAAAAAATCAGCAAACATCTTGGAAGGCTCCAACTTTATTCTGGAATATCTTCCAAGGATCAAATCTCTTGAGTTTATCATCTATCTGTCACCAGCAGATTAAGGAAAGTATCCGCGAAATGTCTTCCAAGGATCCTTCTCTGTATTTAAGAAGACGAAGTACTCCAAAGCAAGACATACTTTCTCTAACCAATCTCGAGCTATTTGTTCAACTCTTAGCAAGCGTTGTAATTTTTTATTTGAATTACTGTGTAAAGAAAGAGAGAAGAGAGAAAAACAGGTGAGACATTGGGTGTCTTTGGTACAATGGAAAATGTTTTTCAAAAAAATATTTTTTTAGAAAACAAGTAATAATCTTATTCATTTTTTGGTGTTTGATAAGCAAATTAAGAAAATAACTTCTAAAGAGTATTCATAAATAATTTAGATATAATAAACATGAAGTCATAAACTTTCAAACCAACAACTTTCCTAGCCCACAAATTTCATAAACTTCTGAACCGCTAAAATGAGTTCCTAAGGAAAATGTTTTCCAAAATATTTAAGTCAACCAAACATGAGAAAATTAAAAAACATTTTCCGCAAAATGTTTTCCTTCGTACCAAACACACCCATTGTATCCAAATTTGAGAGAAAAAGATAGTGAAGTGTAACGAAGTCACAAAACCCTCTTGTAACAAGATTGATAAGGAGCCATCAGAGAGAACTCTCTTTCAACCCAAGGGAATGGACTTGGATTCATATTGAATCTAAACCAGTATAAAATATCGCATTGCAATTTACTATTACTACAATTTATTATTATGCATTGCATTCACAATTATTATTAGTGCCATAGTCGACTATACTGGTAAAGTAGTTGATTAAAAGACACAAAAGTCAAAAAGATTAAAATTCACTTGGCCCTTCCTCTCTCTTGTACTATCAATTGGTACTAGAGCTAGTTTCACCTATCTACCATTGCTTAACTTGTGAGAAAATATCATGACATGACTTGGAACATCAAAATCAAGTAATTCAAAGTGACGACCCCTTAAAATTCAATAAATAATCCATTCTCAAATAATATCACTTTTAATTAGAAAAACTCATTTCCACAATCCCCGAAAAAAGGAAGTGTGATTGTCTCGTGTCATCGCCACGCCAACTTACATTAATATAACCACAATAATTATTTTATCTCTTTCAGACTTATCACGTGTCGCTATCGCCACGCCCACATCAAAAGGGTATTATGTTTGTGATGACCCAAAAGGTCATCCCGTGTATTTCTAGCTAAATATTTATTCCGAGGTCATGAGAACCTCCTTCTATCTCACCTCGATTTGCGTGCTCAACCCGGGCGTGTAGCCGGGAAGCCGTTATGTGAAAAACTGATGAAAATAAAGTTTTTGGGTTGAAATTTGAGTAAAGTTGACTTTGGTCAACATTTTTGGTAGACGGACTCGGACCCGTGATTTGACGGTCCCGGAGGGTCCGTAGAAAAATATGGGACTTAGGCGTGTGCCCGAAATCGAATTCTGAGGTCCCAAGTCCGAGAAATGAATTTTCAAAGAAAATTATTTTCTGAAAAATATAAAGGTTTTTGAAAATAAAATTTGATGTGAAACCTGTGGTATCGGGCCCGTATTATGATTCCGGAGCCCGGTACAGGTTCAATATGATTTATACGTGTTATCTGTGGAGTTTGGTAATAAACGGACTTCGTTTGACGCAATTCGGACCTTAAATGCAAATTTAGAAGTTTTGGAAGTTTTGAGGATTTTCATGGATTTTGAGGTTTAATTCGTTGTTTTTGATATTATTTTGGTGGTTTAATTGCTCGAATAAGTCAGTAGGATGTTGTTGAGGTTGTTTGCATATTTGGTTCTGAGCCCCGAGGGCTCGGGTGAGTTTCGGGTAGGTGTCGGGGTGCAAACACCTTAGAAAAATCTGGTGTTATTGCTGTCATCTGGTGCCTGGAAATTAGTGCTATGCGAACGCATAGGATAGGCTGCGAACGCATAGCACAAGGTTGGGGTTGGGCAGAATTAGGCTTGTGCGAACGCACTCATGAGGATGCGATCGCGGAGGGGAAACCAGTTACAACTATGCGAACGCACCATGTAGGTCGCGAACGCACAGCCTATGAGGGGAACCTAGGGGGCTGGGTGTTATTTACCCTGTGCGAACGCGGCCCCACGACCGCGAACGCATAGGTCTGAGTAGCTAACCCTTCGCGAACGCGTCCTAGGGCCCGCGAACGCGGAGAATAAAAACGCCCAATCATTTTTAAAGTAAAAAACAAAATGTATTATGGAAATTTCCACCATTTTCATAAACCCCTTCTTCTCCACACCTCTTAGGCAAATTTTGGAAGCATTTATTCACCATAACCTCTTAGGTAAGTAATCTTTGACTTGTTTTCTTCCATTTTTATTAACACCCATTAGATTTTAAGCCTAAAAACATGGGATTTAAGGTAGAAAATTAGGGATTTGGGTAGAATTAGGGCTTTTTGATTATTTGAGAATTTGACCTCGTTTTGGGGTCGGGTCGGATTTCAAAACAAAGTATATATTCGGGCTCGTGGGGGAATGGGTGATCGGATTTTGGTCCGAACCTCGTGTTTCGACCAAGCGGGCCCGGGGTCAATTTTTGGATTTTAGGAAGAATGTTGGGAATTATAATTAAGCATTGGAATTGAATTGTTTAGCATTTATTGATGTTATTGGGTCAATTATGTCTAGATACGATTGATTGGGAGTCGAGTTCGAAAGGAAAAGCGGTGCTAGAGGCTTGATTTGGATTCTTGGAGTCGAGGTAAGTGTTTGACCTAACCTTAGCTTGAGGGAATAGGTGTTGAGTCCTATTTGTTACGTGTTTATTCCATGTCCAATGTATAGGTGAGGTGACGAGTACCTATATGTTGTGGTCAAGCATGCCCGTGAATCGAATATGAGTGATTATATGATTTTCATTAAATTTTACTGTGTTTATGGATTTGATATCATTTGGTAGTTATTCATTTGATGGAAATTCTCAGTTGTGAATATTGTGGAGTAATGGTTCGGTTGAGGAATATGTTGGTAAGTTATATATCTGTGTAGATTTGGTAATAGTTGTGACCCTTGTCGGGACGGTATTATTCTTGTTGATTATTCCTGTCTATTTAAGGGTTCTTATTGTTGATTTTCCTGTCAATTGTTGTTTATTGATTATTTATGCACGAGGGGACATTCTGTGCTGTGTTGTTGATTATTTATGCACGAGAGGATATTCCGTGCCGTGTTATTGATTATTTATGCACGAGGGGATATTTTGTGCCGTGTTGTTTATTATTTATGCACGAGGGGACATTCGGTGTCGTGTTGTTGATTATTTATGCACGAAGGGACATTCCGTGCCGTGATGTTGTTTATTTATGCACGAGGGGACATTCCGTGCCTTGTTACTGACATTTATGCACGAGGGGACATTCTGTGCCGTGTTTTGTGATATTATAGCACGAGGGGACATGTCGTGCCGTTTCTGTGTACTTATTTGTTCAGAGTTGTTGATTCTTGCTGCTATTTAATTATTTCAATTGTTGTCTTGTCCCGTCTTTTCAGTAGTTATTACCCCTGTCTCCCCAGCATGTTTTCCCTGTTTTGTACTTAACTGTTTACTTTTTGTTATTATTCCTGTTATATGTAATAGAACTGCACAGGTATTTGTTATTTGTCGTGTCCTAGCCTCATCACTATTTCGCCGAGGTTAGGATCAACACTCATTCAGTACATGGGGTCGGTTGTATTGATGTTACACCTGCACTTCTTTATGTTGTGCAGATCATGGTACCGGACCTTGTGGACACTGATCGAGGGAGTATCCTTCAGTCCACCAGAGATACTGAGGTAGTCCTGCAGGCGTCCGCAAGCCTTGGCGTCACCACTATCTCATTTCTTTTCTTTCTGTCTTTCCTTTGTATTTCTGAGACAGTTGCATTGTTTATTCAGACTTTGTTTTTAGCATTCTTAGACAGTCCGTGGATTTGTGACACCAGTTCTGGGGTTTTACTAAGGATTTTGTAATATCAAATACTTAAGTTGTTGAATTTCATAGCTTTCGTACTCTTATTTAAACTTGTTCTTGCTTATCGCTTTTCTTTTAAATGCCTAATAATAAGGAAATAAGCTATGTTAACCGGAACGTTGGCTTGTCTAGCGGGTTCAACGTTAGACGCCATCACGGTCCCGACTGTGGGATTTCGGGTCGTGACAAGTTGGTATCAGAGTACTAGGTTGCTTAGGTCTCACAATTCACTAACAAACTTGGTAGAGTCTGAGGGATCGGTACGGAGACGTCTGTACTTATCCCCCAGAGGCTGCAGAGTTAGGAATAACTTCACATCTTTTCTTCTCTGTCGTGCGATTTGAGTTCTAAATGCTAACTGGGTTTCTATTCTATTCTCTCGCAGATGGAGAGAACGCGTGCTTCTTCATCTACCGATCAGCAGTCCGATCCTCCGATTGCAGCTCCTACGATGGGCCGAGGACGAGGCCGAGGCCGTGCTAGAGGCCGAGGCAGGGGCAGGGCTCAGCCTAGAGCAGCAGCCCCAGTAGAGGACCCACAGGTAGACTTTGCGGGTAAGCTTCCTACTCAGACGGTTCCGGTTGGACCAGCTCAGGTCCCATAGGGGTTTATTGCCACCCCGGTACTTCAGGACGCTCTGGTCCGCTTAGTGGGCCTTATGGAGAGCGTGACTCAGGTCGGTCTACTTCCTACAGCACCAGCCATCTCTCAGACTGGGGGAGGGGCCCAGACTCCTGCTACCCGCACACCAGAGCAGCTAGCTCCTCAGTTCCAGACTCCAGCACCTTAGACAGCTGGAGTAGCTCAACCGGGTGTTGTGGCACAGGCAGTCGAAGGAGCAGTTATGTTTGTCGATGCTTTGTGGAGATTGGATCGGTTCACCAAGTTATTTCCTACTACTTTTACTGGTGCACCATCAGAGGACCCCCAGGATTTCTTAGACAGTTGCTATGAGGTTCTTCGGAACATGGGGATTGTGGAGACCAATGGGGTCAATTTTGCTACATTCCGTCTTTCGGGCTCCGCCAAGACTTGGTGGAGGGATTATTGCTTGACCAGGCCAGTTGGATCTTCGCCTTTGTCTTGGGCTTAGTTCTCTGAGTTGTTCTTGGAGAAGTTTCTACCAGTTACTCAGAGAGATGATCTTCGGAGACAGTTTGAGCGTCTCCAGCAGGGCTCTATGACAGTCACCCAGTATGAGACTCGGTTTATCACTTTGGCTCGACATGCTATCATGATACTCCCCACTGATCGAGAGAGAGTGAGGAGGTTTATTGAGGGGCTAGCTCATCCTATTAGACTTCAGATGGCCAGAGAGATAGGTACTGATATTTCATTCTAGGAGGCGGCCAATGTGGCCAGGTGTATTGAGATGGTCTTATCACAGGGCAGTGGTCCGGGGTCTGACAAGAGACCTCATCATTTTGGTCGATTCAGTGGTGCCTCATCTGGAGGCAGAGATTCCTTTGGCAGAGGTCATCATCCTAGACCATTCCAGTCAGCACTTCAGGTATCCCGCAGTGCACCATCAGCTCCTATCAGTGCACCGCCACTTCAGAGCTTCCACAGTGGTTATTCTGGTCGACAGGGATAGTTACAGGGCCAGCATTCGCAGCAGCCGAGATCTTGCTTCACTTGCGGTGGTATGGGGCACACTTCCAGATTTTTCCCCCGAGCTTCTAATGGTTCTTAGTATCAGGGTTTTCGTGCTATGATTCCCGCACCAGGTGCACCCCCACCCCCTCAGCCAGCTAGGGGAGGAGGTCGAGGTGCTAGAGGTGGAGGCCGGACAGTTAGAGGTGGAGGACATGCTATGAGGGGTAGGGGTCAGCCCGCAGTAGGTCGACCTAGGGATGTTCAAATTGGTGGGGCTCAGCCCAGATGCTATGCTATTCCCGCCAGACCTGAGGCTGAGGCCTCCGATGCGGTCATTACAGGTATGGTTTCAGTTTGCAGCAGAGATGCTTCGGTTTTGTTTGATCCGGGGTCTACATTTTCCTACGTGTCCTCATATTTTGCTCCTTATCTGATTATGCCCTGTGATTCCCTGAGTACTCCTGTATATGTATCTATACCGGTGGGTGATTCTATTGTGGTAGATCGAGTCTACCGGTCATGTATAGTGGTTATTAGTGGTCTTGAGACCCGTGTTGATCTGTTACTTCTTGATATGGTCGATTTCGATGTCATTTTGGGGATGGATTGGTTATCCCCCTATCATGCTATTCTGGATTGTCATGCCAAGACTGTGACCTTGGCCTTACCGAGAGTACCTCGATTGGAGTGGAGAGGTAATCCTAGTCATTCTTCCGGTAGAGTTATTTCATATATGAAGGCTCGGCGCATGGTCGAGAAGGGTTGTTTGGCCTATTTGGCCTATGTTCGTGATTCTAGTGCCGAGGTTCATTCTATGGAGTCTGTGCCCGTGGTTTGTGAGTTTCCATAGGTATTCCCTGCTGACCTGTCGGGTATGCCACCCGACAGGGATATTGAATTTTGCATTGAGTTGGCTCCGGGCACTCAGCCCATTTCTATTCCGCCATATTGTATGGCCCCGCCAGAGCTGAAGGAGTTGAAGGAGCAGATACAGGATTTGCTGGATAAAGGCTTTATTAGGCCTAGTGTTTCTCCTTGGGGTGCCCCAGTGTTGTTTGTTAAGAAGAAACGATGAGGATGTGTATCGACTACCGGCAATTGAACAAGGTTACTATCAAGAATAAGTATCCATTGTCGAGGATTGATGATTTATTCGACCAGCTTCAGGGTGTCACATTGTTTTCCAAGATTGACTTGAGATCTGGCTACCATCAGTTGAGTATTAGGGCATCTGATGTCCCTAAGACGGCCTTTCGCACTCTGTATGGGCATTATGAGTTCTTGGTGATGTCATTTGGGTTGACGAATTCCCCATATGCTTTTATGGAGTTGATGAACCGAGTGTTCAGGCCCTCTTTGGACTCGTTTGTTATTGTTTTCATTGATGATATATAGATATACTCCCCCAGCCGAGAGGAGCATGAGCAGCACCTTCGAGTCGTCCTCCATACTCTGAAGGATAGTCAGTTGTATGCCAGATTTTCCAAGTGTGAGTTCTGGTTGAGTTCGGTAGCATTTTTGGGTCATGTGGTGTCGGCATAGGGCATTCAGGTGGATCCTAAGAAGATTTTAGCAGTCAGAGATTGGCCTAGACCCACCTCAGCTACAGAGATTCGGAGCTTCTTGGGCTTAGCAGGCTATTATCGCCGGTTTATGGAGGGTTTTTCATCTATTGCAGCCCCAATGACCAGATTCACTCAGAAGGGTGCCCAGTTCAGGTTGGCTGACGAGTGTGAGGCGAGCTTTCAGAAGCTCAATACAGCCCTGACCACGGCACCGGTGTTAGTTTTTCCCACAGTTTCAGGGCCATATACCGTGTATTGTGATGCTTCACGGGTGGGACTTGGTGCAGTGTTGTGCATGATGGAAAGGTTATAGCCTATTCTTCTCGTCAGTTGAAAATTCATGAGAAGAACTATCTAGTTCACAATTTAGAGCTAGCAGCCATTGTTCATGCGCTGAAGATTTGGAGGAATTATCTGTATGGTGTGTCCTGTGAGGTGTTCACGGATCACAAGAGTTTGAAGTACCTGTTCAAGCAGAAAGAGTTGAATATGAGACAGAGGAGATGGTTAGATATGTTGAAGGATTATGACATTACCATTCTATATCATCCGGGAAAGGCCAATGTGGTGGCCGATGCTTTGAGCCAAAAGTCAGCCAGCATGGGTAGTCTTGCTTTTATTCCAGTCGGGGAGTGACCACTCGTTTTAGACGTTCAGGCTTTGGCCAATCGGTTCATAAGATTGGAGGTTTCTGAGACTAGCAGTGTTCAAGCGCATACCGTGGCCCGTTCTCCGTTGTATGATCGTATTCGGGACAGGCAGTATGATGATCGTCATTTATGTGTCCTTAGAGATACGGTTCGGCACGGAGGTGACAAGCAGGTTTCGGTTGATGATGATGGAGTCTTGAGGATGCAGGGTCGTATTTGTGTGCCTGATGTTGATGGTATTCGTGAGTTGCAGGAGGCCCATAGTTCCCGGTATTCCATTCATCTGGGCGCCGCAAAGATATACCAGGATTTGCGGCAGCATTATTGGTGGCGGAGGGTGAAGAAAGACATTGTGGCATATGTAGCTCGGTGCTTGAACTATCAGCAGGTTAAGTACGAGCACTAGAGACCCGACAGTTTGATGCAACAGATTGAGATTCCCGAGTGGAAGTGGGAGCTTGTTACCATGGATTTTGTAGTAGGGCTCCCACGGACTCAGAGGATGTTTGATGTGGTGTGGGTCATTGTGGATAGGCTGACCAAGTCAGCACACTTCATTCCGGTATTAGTTTCGTATTCTTCGGAGAAGTTGGCAAAGATCTTCATCAGGGAGATTGTTCGCTTGCATGGTGTGCCGGTGTCTATTATCTCTGACCGAGGTACTCAGTTTACCTCCCATTTCTGGAGAGTATTTCAGCGTGAGTTGGGCACACGGGTTGAGTTGAGCACAGCATTTCATCCTCAGACGGACGGGCAGTCTGAGCGTACCATTCAGATCTTGGAGGATATATTGCGAGCATGTGTCATTGACTTTGGAGGTTCATGGGACCAGTTTTTGCCTCTAGCTGAGTTTGCCTACAACAACAGCTACGAGGCAAGCATTCAGATGGCTCCTTATGAGGCGTTGTATGGTAGGCGGTGTCGGTCGCCAGTTGGGTGGTTCGAGCCGGGAAAGGCTAGATTGTTGGGTTCAGAGTTAGTTCAGGATGCCTTGGATAAGGTAAAGATAATTAAGGATAGACTTCGCACAGCTCAGTCCAGGCAGAAGAGTTATGCAAACCGTAGAGTTCGTGATTTGGCATTCATGATTGGTGACCGGGTATTGCTTCGGGTGTCGCCCATGAAGGGCGTGATGAGGTTCGGGAAGAAGGGCAAGTTGAGCCCTAGGTACATTGGTTCATTTGAGATTCTTGAGAGGGTAGGAGAGGTGGCCTAAAGACTTGCTTTACCACCGAGTTTATCAGTTGTGCATCCCGTGTTTCATGTATCTATGCTTCGGAAGTATATCGCCGATCCATCTCATGTGCTAGACTTCAGCAGTGTCCAATTGGACAAGGATTTGACTTATGAGGAGGAGCCGGTAGCCATATTAGCTCGGCAGGTTCGTCAGTTGAGATCGAAGAAATATACTTCGGTTCGTGTTTAGTGGAGAGGTCAGCATGTTGAGGCAGCTACTTGGGAGTCCGAGTCCGATATGCGGAGCCGATATCCCCATCTTTTCCCCGATTCAGGTATCTTTCTATGTCCGTTCGAGGACAAACGTTTGTTTTAGAGGTGGAGATTGTGATGACCCAAAAGGTCATCCTGTATATTTCTAGCTAAATCTGTGTTCCGAGGTCATGAGAACCACCTTCTATCTCACCTCGATTTGTGTGCGCAGCCCGGGCGTGTAGCCGGGAAGCCGTTATGTGAAAAACTGATGAAAATGATATTTTTGTGTTGAAATTTGAGTAAAGTTGACTTTGGTCAATATTTTTGGTAAACGGAGCCGGACCCGTGACGATCCCGGAGGGTCTGTAGGAAAATATGGTACTTGGGCGTGTGCCCGAAATCGAATTCCTAGGTCCCAAGTCCGAGAAATGTATTTTTAAGAAAAATTATTTTCTGAAAAATATAAAGGTTTTTGAAAATGAAATTTGATGTGAAACATGTGGTATCGGGCCCGTATTATGGTTCCAGAGCCCGGTACAGGTTCAATATGATGTATACCTGTTATCTGTGAAGTTTGGTAATAAACGGACTTCATTTGACGCAATTCGGACCTTAAATGCAAAATTTAGAAGTTTTGGAAGTTTTGAGGATTTTCATGGATTTTGAGGTTTAATTCGTTGTTTTTTATGTTATTTTGGTGGTTTAATTGCTCGAATAAGTCCGTAGGATGTTGTTGAGGTTGTGTGCATATTTGGTTCTGAGCCCCGAGGGCTCGGGTGAGTTTCAGGTAGGTGTCGGGGTGCAAAAACCTTAGAAAAATCTGGTGTTATTGCTGTCATCTGGTGTCTGGAAATTAGTGCTATGCGAACGCATAGGATAGGCTGCGAACGCATAGCACAAGGTTGGGGTTGGGCAGAATTAGGCTTGTGCGAACTCACCCATGAGGATGCGATCGCGGAGGGGAAACCAGTTACAACTATGCGAACGCACCATGTAGGTCGCGAACGCACAACCAATGAGGGGAACCTGGGGGGATGGGTGTAATTTACCCTGTGCGAGCGCGGCCCCACAACCACGAACGCATAGATCTGAGTAGCTAACCCTTCGCAAACGCGGCCTGGGGCCCGCGAACGTAGAGAGTAAAAACGCCCAGACATTTATTCACCATAACCTCTTAGGTAAGTAATCTTTGACTTGTTTTCTTCCATTTTTATTAACACCCATTAGATTTTAGGCCTAAACACATGGGATTTAAGGTAGAAAATTAGGGATTTGGGTAGAATTAGGGCTTTTTGATTATTTGGGAATTTGACCTCGTTTTGGGGTCGGATTTCAAAACAAAGTATAACTTATGGCTCGTGGGGGAATGGGTGATCGGATTTTGGTCTGAACCTCATGTTTCGACCAAGCGAGCCTGGGGTCAATTTTTGGATTTTAGGAAGAATGTTTAGAATTCTATAATTAAGCATTGGAATTGAATTGTTTAGCATTTATTGATGTTATTCGGTCGATTATGTCTAGATACGATTGATTGGGAGTCGAGTTCGAAAGGAAAAGTGGTGCTAGAGGCTTGATTTGGATTCTTGGAGTCGAGGTAAGTGTTTGGCCTAACCTTAACTTGAGGGAATAGGTATTGAGTCCTATTTGCTACGTGTTTATTCCATGTCCAATGTATAGGTGAGGTGACGAGTACCTATATGTTGTGGTCAAGCATGCGCGTGAGTCGAATATGAGTGATTATGTGATTTTCATAAAGTTTACTGTGTTTATGGATTTGATATCATTTGGTAGTTATTCATTTGATGGAAATTCTCAGTTGTGAATATTGTGGAGTAATTGTTCGATTGAGGAATATGTTGGTAAGTTATATATCTGTGTAGGTTTGGTTATAGATGTGTCCCTTGCCGGGACGGTATTATTCTTGTTGATTATTCCTATGTATTTAAGGTGTCTTATTGTTGATTTTCCTGTCAATTGTTGTTTTGTAATTATTTATGCACGAGGGGATATTATGTGTCGTGTTGTTGATTATTTATGCACGAGGGGACATTCTGTGTTGTGTTGTTGATTATTTATGCACGAGGGGACATTTCGTGCCGCGTTACTGATATTTATGCACGAGGGGATATTTTGTACCGTGTTTTGTGATATTATAGCACGAGGGGACATGCCGTGTCATTTCTGTGTACTTATTTGTTCAGAGTTGTTGATTCTTGCTGCTATTTAATTATTTCAATTGTTGTCTTGTCCCGTGTTTTCAGTAGTTGTTACCCTTGTCTCCCCAGCATGTTTTCCCTGTTTTGTACTTAATTGTTTACTTTCTGTTATTATTCCTGCTATATGTAATAGAACTGCACAGGTATTTGTTATTTGTCGTGTCCTAGCTTCGTCACTACTTCACCGAGGTTAGGCTCGGCACGTACTCAGTACATGGGGTCGGTTGTACTGATGCTACACCTGCACTTCTTTATGTTTTGCAGATCACGGTACCGGACCTTGTGGACACTAATCGAGGGAGTATCCTTCAGTCTACCGGAGACACTGAGGTAGTCTTGCAGACGTCCGCAGGCCTTGGCGTCACCACTATCTCATTTCTTTTCTTTCTGTCTTTCTTTTGTATTTCTGAGACAGTTGCATTGTTTATTCAGACTTTGTTTTTAGCATTCTTAGACAGTCCGTGGATTTGTGACACTAGTTCTGGGGTTTTACTAAGGATTTTGTAATATCAAATACTTAAGTTGTTGAATTTCATAGCTTCCGTACTCTTATTTAAACTTGTTCTCGCTTATCGCTTTTTTTTTAAATGCCTAATAATAAAGAAATAAGTTATGTTAACCGGAACGTTGGCTTGTCTAGCGGGTTCAACGTTGGACGCCATCACGGTCCCGACGGTGGATTTCGGGTCGTGACAATGTTGTTCAGCCACCATAAGGCATGAGATTAACTCAGAATACTTTTTAAAACCATTGTCACGGTATTACTGTTGTAATACCATATTTAAGGCATGAAAAGTCATAAAAGTCCTTTTAAACAAATCCTCATCGTTCACAACATCCATTCATAATTTTAATGGAGAAGTTATTCAAAATACACCAGCAGAGTTATACTCACGTACGGTCATAAATCTTGCAATCGTAAATATATTTGCTCATATCGTGCCCTGACAATACTATATCCTTAAGTTGATCATACATTTCTTTTAGGTCAGTCCACAATTCAAGTAGTTCTTTCACTGCCAAATATTCAATCTCCAAACCTTCATCTAGATGATAACAAAGAAAAATCATAGCCTTTACTTTGTCGTGGCTCGATGCTTCATTACCCTGAGTAATGGTGTCACCAAGATCTTCAGCATCTAAGTGAATCTCAACATCAAGAACCCATGATAGGTAATTTTTTTAAGAAATATCAAGTGCTTCAAACTCAAGTGCTTCAAACTCAAGTTTTGACAAATTCGACATGGTAAAACTACCAAAAAAATAACTAAATTAGAAATTATTAGGATAATAGCGTAAAGAAATAATTTGACATAATTTTAAAAGTGTGACCTATAAACTATATGTCCGAAAAAAAGATTTCTTTTTTAGCAAATCGTTTCCACACAAATGATATCCTAATAGGCTAGTTAGGCGTATAAGAACATCGCATTATTTCTGACAAGTTTTTAGTAAAAAATATGTTGCATCTATTTTATTAAGTAAATAATTTTTAGATCATTAAAAGAACAAAACAATACAAGATGCAAAAGTAAGTCTAGCTAGTATAATCAACCATCGTATTAATAATTTTAATATATAGATATTTGTATGTAAAAGTAAAAATTAGAAACTAAATATGAACATGAATAGTGAAAATAAGTATACCTTACGAATAATAGCGTTGGAACTTAACTTGGAGAATATTAAAGTTTAACATTGAGGTTAGAGTCTTCGTACTACTCATAGAGGCTTACAAAAATGTAGTTTTAAACATGACATTAACAGTTCGAATCACGAGGAAAGATCACACTATTGAGGGTCCCCTCTCAATAAGGGATCATCTCTAAAAATTAGGTATATCTATACAACCATAAGTGGGACTTCACAAAATTTTCTATAACCATCCCCGATGACACTAAGGACAAGATCTCAACGGTCAGAGTACGTACAAACGGTCCTCTTTGTGACATTCCTATATGGTCCCTAACCACTAAAGAATATTTTACCACAAAGTCCTGCTATGAGCTAACTGAAAAACGTGAGACAAAATAAATGGGCTTCAAGTGGATTTGGAAAATAAATTGTTCGCACTAAATCAATTTTTTTTATGGCAAAGCCTACATTATAGACTCCCATGTAGAGCTTACTCTACACATATAGGTATTAATATAGGACCCGGATGTCCAATATGCAAAAAGGAGGAAGAGTCCATACCCAAATTTTCTTCTATTGTAACACCCTTTGGGATAATATGGGATGGTCAAATTTTTATGAAGACGCTGGCTTAACAGGTAAGAGATTTTGATCAAAACCTTGGAGAAGAGGTTATAAACTGGCAAATTTTTTACCCTTTTGCTTTATAGAATATTTGGATAAATAAAAATAATAACAATCAAAAAATCACTTCTAACCCTATCAATGTCGACTCAATTAAGCAAAGGTCAATAAAATACAAACTTCTAATAGGAAGTTGTCATAGCCCCACAAAGAAAACGCCTATCAAGATAAGCTGGCACAAACCTCCAAAGGGCTGGTATAAATTAAATATAGATGTTAGCTTCAAATAAAATAACAGAGTGGTTTGGGAGGCGTCTTCAGAAACACAAGTGGAAATTAGGTTGTAGGTTTTAAAAAATCTACACATGCAGACGGTTTCTTAGAAGCAGAACTTTAAGCTATACTCGAAGGTCTTCAAACAGCACAAAATGGAACCTATTTCCACTAAAAGTAGAAACAGACTCCACTGAGGTAATTCACTATATCTCTCAAGGCAATAGAATGTACGTCGATATTGTTAATGCATGCTCGTTGTTAATGCACTAAGAGAAGGGAGTGTTCCTCCGGCACGTCTTCTGGCAAGGGAATAAAGTAGCCCATTATCCAGCAAAGGGGACTGATGCACGAACAAGGATGAAAAAATATTATGTGCAGCCTCCGATTTTGTTGAATCATTTGTACAGAAGGATCAAAAGGAACAATGTGTTTTTGTCAAGTATTTTAGCTAATGATACATGTAATGCACTAGCAAGCGTAGGAAACCTAAGTGTCCTAAGCGACATGGGTTATGTTTGTAATCTTTTAAACCCTACGTAGTATTAATATAAAATTCTTGTTTGCTAAAAAAAAGAATCACGAGGATGTTATGGTGGTGCGAGAGTTACAATTATAATAAAAAAGAGTAGCTTTGTCACGACCCAATTCTCCCTCCGACTGAGTCTCGTGACGGCACCTAATCTAGACGACTAGGTAAGCCTATCCCTTAAGCGAAATTTAGATAAAACAGGTAAAATAACAGT
>ML280042.1:6992-36065 GCA_005239495.1 Nicotiana undulata | reverse complement strand
ATTATATCAATTTAGGAAGATTCGAGGAGGATTTATCAAGTATTTCCTCAAAAACGTATTCTTCACGTACTTTGGAAATTCAACTCCGAGCCTCGGCGTTTGGAAAAATATATCTCTTGAAGAAACGCACTATACGTCGCCTAAGGATCAAGATTAGCTCAATTAATCATCCCTCAATGGCCCAAAAATCAGAATTTACATTTTCATCAAAACCCTCTATTCTCCCCAACAATTTCTTATGAATTCCTATGAATTAGGAAGAGGAAATTCTCAAAGAACGGAAGAAATGACATGCGGAGGGTTACAAAATCACTTACCTGAGTTCCTAGGCCAAAATACCCGTTCTGGAGCTCTTGGGGTCGTCAACAATGGAGGAAATGTGATTTTGGGAAAGAAATCATGACTTGGGCCTTTTATTAGGACTGCCCAGTAGTTTCCGCACCTGCGACTTTTGGATCGCAGGTGCAGACTCGCACCTGCGGAAGATTGGGTCGCGCCTGCGGAAAATGGCCTGGGCCCCTGGGGGATTTCTCGCACCTGCGAGCTTTTGTCCGCGCCTGCGGAGAAAAGGCCGCTCCTGCGATGGCCTGGGCCCTGGGGGTTTCTCGCGCCTGCAGAGTCTGGTCCGCTCCTGTGGAGCCGCGCCTGCGATTGATTTTCCGCTGGTGCGAACCTCGCGCCTGCGGCACATGGACCGCAGGTGCGGTCACACCAGCAAATTCCCACCAGCAGTTCAATTGCTGGTTTTTGACCCCATTCGGGGTCCGGGAGACCCCTGGGCCCACCCGATCCCTCGACAGATTATACCAATGAGTCCCAAATCACATGACGGACTCGCTCGAGCTCCCAGAACACTAAAAACATCATTCAAACCATGAATCACTCTCCAAAAAACCCCTTAGATCAAACTTAGGATTTCAAGAAAAATCAAATGGCTCATCAATACGCCGAACGGGTCTATACTGCTCGGAATGACCCCAAATTTTGCGGACAAGTCATAAATGACTATACGGAACTATTTCCAGTTCCGGAATTCCATTCGGACCATGATATCACAAGGTCCAATTCCAGGCTGAATTCCAAATCACACGAAATCCTGAATTCGAATTCAGGTGCCGAAATACTCTCGGGTCATCAGAAACCCGAGGCGAACACACTCCCAAGTCCGAAATCATCATCCGGAGCTGCTGGAGCTGTCAAAACTCGATTCCGATGTTGTTTGTTCAAAATGCTGCTCGGAACCAAAATTAGCCAGATAGGCCAGCCTTCAGGAACCAAGTGTTCCTGAACTGGCCAAAACACTACAGAACCTCGAACTACCTGCCCACACAAGTCATAAGGCACGAGAAGTCACTATGGAAAGAGTCATTCACGGGAACGGAGTCCCAACACACAAAACGACCGGCTGGGTCGTTACACATGCTAATTTCAAGGTAAACAACAGAATCACATGTAAAAACATAATAGGAACAATAGGAATTGCAATACAAACAGAAACATATTGTTTTGGAGGCTTTAAGTTAAACTGAAACCATACAAGTTAAATGAGAGAGTAAAAGTGTAGAGTAGTAGAGTGAAGAGCAGTAGAGTGTATAGTTGCTCAGTCTTGGCTTACAACCGACTGAGAATAGTAAGTAAACAACAAGAAGAACAAGAGAGAATATGTGTGTATGTAAGTGAGAGTTCAGAACAGTAAATTGTTCATCCACTATGCTAATGAAAGTAGAGGTATTTATAGCTTAAAACAGGCTGAAGAATAAGGTAAGAAGTACTAACTTAACACATTTATAGAAATAATACCAAATCAGAATCAATTAAGACCCAGACTCCCGTTAATTAGGGAGTCATAGTTCAAACAGACACAATCAGTGTTAAATAAGAAAAAGAATCAATTATAAACTGATTTTTACTGTGATAGGAGTGGTAAAGTATATGGGATGCAATTAGGTCTAAATACATAATAAATAATTAAGGAAAGCATATAAGAAATATTGGACATCATATTTATACACATTAAAATAAGGCAGAGTATAATTTTAATTTTGGAAATTAGTCAAAAGAATCTCGAATGAGATTAAAATCATAGGGAATCAATACAAATTGAGGAGAGTATCACACAAGTAAGGGAGTAATTCAAAAATCAGTAAAAAATTCTAAACAAAATCACAGCTTTAAGGAGAATATCACAGTTCTAAGGGAGATACACAGAATCAGTAGAGAGTACTATGTAAAAATTGATACAACAAATAATCAAGCCCATTAAAAGATAAATAGCACATGTTGAACCAAAATCAGTGAAACCCTAAGCAAATAGTTAGAGGAACAATAGAGAATCGGAACCCTAACAAATTAGAGCAAGAATCACAAAGAGCAGAAACCGTTTCATAAGAAATAGACACACATGAACATATATTCATAGACAACCTAGGAAATTAGGGCTTTGGCATAATAACTCAGATAACAAGAAAAAGCATAAGAGAATAATTCAAACATAGTAGAAATCACCAAAAATCAGAAGAAGAACCATTTTTGAAAGGGGTTAAGAAACCCTGATTTGAAAGTGAAGAAATCGTTCTTAAAACAAAGAGATTTTTAAGGAAAACCTTGAAATATCCATAGATATGTTACAAATCTAGAAAGATCGAAAGATTTTAAAGTTAGGGTTTCCAAAGAAAACCAGAGAAGGAGAAGAAAAATTCAAAATATTGCCGGCCTTAGGCCGGAAAGTGTAAAGATCTTACTCGAACGACCATAGATGGCCGAAAAAGATGGCATGAGACCGGAGATGGGAGTGAACCGCCTCTGGGTCACTTGAGAACCTCAACCGATGAAACAAGTGTGAAGGATGGAGCCATAAGGTTGATGAGAGGTGGAACCTCCATGATTTCCGGCGAGGGGGTGGCCGGAGAAGGGAGAGACAGGGCTCAGTAGACGAAGAGCTTAGAGAGAGAAGGGAGATAACTCAGAGAGACAGTCGAGAAAATGAGACGGGGGAGGGTAGTTGTGTAGGTCTTAATTTGGTAAGGACCAATCTGGGCCGTTGATTTGAATTAATCAACGGCTCAGAACGAATGAGGGATTGGGCCGGGTAGGATTTCAGGTTTGGGTTGGTTAACTGGGTTAGGGGTCCGGATTAGTTAGGCTAGAACTAAAATAAAAAAACTGGCTAATTATTAAATACCCCATAAAAATAGATAAATAATTTATAAAAATGGCTAATAATTATAAAAAATTAAATTGATGCTAAATAGACTAAATTAAAATGATTGATCAATATTTGAAATGTAAATGACTAATTATTGAGTAAAAAGTAGTATAAAGCTTAAGATTAGGCTATAATTGCAAAGTTATTGCAATTATAGCCAAATAGCGCCAATTTGGCTAATTATAAAATAATTTGGTCTTAATAGAACCAAAAATGATATATTAAATAAGAAATATTTTTAAGATCGTTTGTAATGCGATTTATAATTAATTATTAGAGATAAAAAAATACTGGATTAATAAAAATATGGAAAAATTATAGAAAAATACTAATTGTTATAAAAGCTTGATTTTCAAGGTATATATGCAATTTAAAAATAATTTGAAAAATAGTTGGGTATCAACAGCTGCCCCTCTTTACCCGGGAAAGATGAAAGAGTTGTCGGGTAAAGATATGATGGCCAATTTTGACCGAGCGAAACAGTTTGAAGAGATTTGGGCTGCACCCTGGCTTCTGAGTTGCCTACATATCCCTAGTTTTACAGGAATCAGGTCGTATGTAGTTCAGGATCCATCGACGAAGTATACCGAGGGAGTTATTACAAGAACGAACGCAACATATAGGGCTGGATGAGTGAACGATTTACGGGAATGGTTAGGAGAACTGGAGCGGGACTGCTTCTGCTAGGTTAGCCGTCGCTTGCTGGGTTACCTACGAATATAAAAATACAAGCATATACGGTGCATAAGTTTAAATATGATACAGGTTCCCGTCGGACTATGAATGTTGTCTTCGGACGGTTAAGGATGACGTCCTCAGACCATGATGTCCTGAGCCATGAATCATTTGGATGAAGGATTTGCATGCCATGAAATGATGTTCTCAGGATATGAAGACAGTGCCTCTGAACGATGACGCCTTTGAATGATGATATGCAAGATTGAGAAAGATCATCAGGCCATGACATGGTGTTCTCGGGCCATGAAGATGGTGCCTCCGAACGATGACGCCTTTGGATAAGTTGGCGATATTTCAGCCCATGAAATGCAGTAATATGATGCGGACAAGACAAAGCTTAGTCTTGCGAATTGAAGGGCAGAGCTTAGCCCGAAAGAAAAGTGAAGTAAATAATGCTTTGAGAGACAACACTTAGTCTCAATGAAAGGTAAATTGGAGGTAGAGCTTAGCCTTATGCAGGTGGGAAGGCAGAAAGGTAGCCTTATGCAAGTGGGTGGCAGAAAGGTAGCCTTATGCAGATGGAGGTAGAGCTTAACCTCATGCAGATGGAGACATAGCTTAGTCTCGGAAGGCAGAAAGGTAGCCTAATGCAAAGGGAAGGCAGAAAGGTAGCCTTATGCAGATGGAGGTAGAGCTTAACCTCATGCAGATGGAGACATAGCTTAGTCTCGGAAGGCAGAAAGGTAGCCTAATGCAAAGGGAAGGCAGAAAGGTAGCCTTATGCATATGGAGGTAGATCTTAACCTCATGCAGATGGAGACAGAGCTTAGTCTAGGAAGGCAGAAAAGTATCCTTATGCAAAGGGAAGGCAGAAAGGTAGCCTTATGCAGATGGAGGTAGAGCTTAACCTCATGCAGATGGAGACAGAGCTTAGTCTCGGAAGACAGAAAGGTAGCCTTATGCAAGATTAAATAAATTGCGGTAGAGATTCTTAGCTGGTAGTAGATTGCGGTATTGTGATGATTATGAGCATTGTGACGGAGAATTGTTTGTTTGTGCTGATAATAAATTTTGGCAAGTGCAACGACTTTGGGAGACATATCTTTGAACAATGTTTGTCCTTTGGGTGGAAAGTAAGTTTGGTTTTTGTTTCTTGTGTTGAAGTTTGTGACTTCTCTGCATGTTTATCCTCTGTTCTTGCATCCAAACAAAAATCGTGAGTTCTGTAAATGGGAAGGTTAGTTTGTATCCCCGCTGGCTTTGCTGACTCATTCTGCTTGATCTGATGATACTGTACATATCATTGGGTTAGCGTTTGCTAAACAAGGTTGTTTTCAAGAATAAGTATGCATGATTTTGTAAAAATACAGTACCAACATATAATTTAAAAATAATTTAGATGAAACGACGACCGTGATGCGGTTCAAGACATTGCAACATCTCCTGCTACGGAATTTTGAGGGTCCTCCTCAAAATTCTGCCCTAGTTTGATAGGTTGACGCTTCTGACTATTGCACATATGCGGCGATCGACTGAACTTGCTTCGGAATATTGAGGGTTCTCCTCAAAATTCTGCCCCAGTTTCCAATTGCGCAGAAAATGAAAATTTCATTGAATTGTGACCGAACCCATAGGGCTGCCTATGTATCCCCTCTTAAACGGGAATCAGGTAAGGCGTAGTTCAATTTACATCATTGAGAAAGCATAAATATTACACATAGTGGCGTTTGAATGCATCTGAACTGATTTGCTTTGGCCAGACTTCTCCGTCCATTTCTGCAAGTATAAGTGCTCCCCCTGTCAGTACTCGGTGAACCATGTATGGATATTGCAGTTGGTAGAGAATTTCCCTTTGGCCTCATCTTGATGCGAAAAGATTTTCTTTAACACCAGCTGCCCCGGTGCGAACTGTCTTGGTTTGACCTTTTTGTTGAAAGCTCGGGTCATTCTATTATGGTAAAGTTGACCATGACATACTGCATTCATCCTTTTTCCGTCTATGAGGGCCAGTTGCTCATAACGGCTCTTCACCCACTCTACATTGCTGAGCTCAGCTTCTTGTATGATTCTTAGGTATGGAATTTCAACTTCGACAGGAATGACAGCTTCCGTACCATAAACTAACATGTAAGGGGTTGCCCCGGTTGATGTGCGGATTGTGGTGCGGTATCCTAGTAAAGAAAATGATAACTTCTCATGCCAGTGCTTGTGCTTTTATATCATATTCCTTAATATCTTCTTGATGTTCTTGTTGGCGGCTTCTAATCTCCGTTCATCTGAGGTCTGTAGGCTGCAAAATTCTTGTGCTTGATTTTGAAGGTCTCGCACATGGCTTTCATCAGATCACTGTTAAGATTGGAACCATTGTCGGTGATGACTGATTCTGGAACTCCGAACCGGCAAACAATATGGTCGCGAACAAAGTCGGCCACGACTTTCTTAGTCATTGCTTTGTAGGATGCTGCTTCAACCCATTTAGTGAAATAATCAATTGCCACCAAGATGAACCTGTGCCCATTGGAGGCAGTAAGCTCGATCGGTCCAATACCGTCCATGCCCCAAGCAGTGAACGGCCAAGGTGAGCTTGTTGCATTGAGCTCGTTTGGAGGTACCTTTATCATATCTGCATGTACCTGACATCGATAGCATTTACGGACATACTGGATGCAGTGCGTTTCCATGGTCGTCCATAAATAACCGGCTTTGAGTATCTTCTTTGCTAAGACGAAACCATTCATATGTGGGCCGCAGGTCCCAACATGTATCTCCTCAAGTTACTTGGAGGCTTCCTTTGCATCGACACATCTCAATAATCCCAAATCGGGAGTCCTCCTATACAGGATTCCTCCACTGCGAAAGAAGTTGTTGGACAATCTCCGGAGCGTTTGTTTCTGAACGTGATTTGCAAGCTCTGGGTACTCTCCCTTTGCTAAGTACTCTTTGATATCATGAAACCAGGGCTTTCCGTCTGCTTCCTCTTCAACATGGGCACAGTAGGGCGGTGGGCTGTGGATCTTCACTGGAATGGGGTCAATGAAGTTCTTATCTGGATGATGTATCATAGATGACAGAGTGGCCAATGCATCGGCGAACTCATTCTAGATTCTGGGGACATGCCAAAATTTTATCTTCACAAACCTTTTTCTTAATTCCTGCACGTGGTGCAGATACGACAGGATCTTGGGATTCTTGGTAGCCCATTCTCCTTGTACCTGATGTATGAGCAAGTCTGAGTCACCAATCACTAACAACTCGTGGACGTTCATATCAATGGCCATGTTGAGCCCTAAGATACAGGCTTCGTATTCTGCCATATTATTGGTGCAGGGGAATCTGAGTTTAGCAGATACTGGATAATGTTGACCAGTTTTCGATATCAGGACAGCTCCAATGCCGACTTCTTTGAAATTTGCCGCTCCATCGAAGAACAGCCTCCAACCGTCATAGGATTCTACAATGTCTTCTCCTTTGAATGATACCCCTTCATCGAGAAAATACGTTTTCAGGGGTTCGTATTCTCCATCCACAGGGTTCTCAGCAAGGTGGTCTTCCAATGCTTGTCCCTTGACCGCTTTCTGAGTCACATAGACAGTGTCGAACTCACTAAGTAGGATTTTCCATTTGGACAGCTTGCCGATGGGCATGGGTTTCTGAAAAATGTACTTCAAAGTATCCATCCTTGAAATGAGATATGTTGTGTAGGCACAGAAGTAATGCCTCAAATTCTGGGCTACCCAAGTAAAAGCGTAGCAGGTGCGTTCCAGTAGAGAATACCTTGTCTCGTATGGAGTAAACTTTTTACTTAGATAATAAATAGCCTGCTCTTTTCTCCCTGTCTCATCGTGCTGCCCCAGAACGCAGCCGAAAGCTCCATATAATAGTGCAAGGTAGAGTAGTAAACGTCTACCTGGCTCAGGTGGTACTAGTACTGGTGGTGTTGACAAGTATTCCTTAATTCTGTCGAAGGCCTTTTGACAATCATTGGTCCATTTTGTTGCGGCATCCTTCTTTAGCATCTTGAAGATCAGCTCACATATAACTATAGATTGTTCTATGAATCGACTGATGTAGTTGAGACGCCCCAGAAAACTCATCACATCTTTCTTGTTCCTTGGCGGTGGTAACTCTTGAATGGCTTTGACCATTGACGGATCCAATTCTATCCCTCGATGGATGACAATGAACCTAAGCAATTTACCAGCGGGAACCCCGAATGCACATTTTGCGGGGTTTAGTTTCAGATTGTATTTACGCAACCTATTGAAGAACTTCCTCAGATCTTCCATGTGGTCGGTAGCTTTCTTGGACTTAATAATAACATCATCCACATATACCTCAATCTTTTTGTGTATCATATCATGGAAAATAGTGGTCATAGCCCTCATATAGGTGGCCCCAACATTCTTCAGGCCGAACGACATCATCTTATAGAAGTAAACTCCCCACGGCGTAATGAAGGCCGTTTTCTCAGCATCTTCCTCATCCATCCAAATCTGATGGTAACCAGCGAAGCAATCTACAAATGACTGTAGTTCATGCTTGGCACAATTGTCAATCAAGATGTGTATGTTTGGCAAAGGGAAGTCGTCTTTCGGACTGGCCCGGTTGAGATCCCGGTAGTCGACACAGACTCTGACCTTCCCATCTTTATTGGGCACTGACACGATATAAGCTAACCATGTCGGATATTCTACTACCCTGAGTACTTTGGCATTGATCTGCTTGGTGATTTCTTCTTTGATTTTCAAACTCATGTCAGGTTTGAACTTTCTGAGCTTTTGCTTTACCGGTGGACACATTTGATTGGTTCGTAATTTGTGAGCAACAATGGACGTACTTAGACCAGTCATGTCTTCGTACGACCATGCGAATATGTCCTCATACTCTTTTAGAAATTTTGGGTATTCTTCCTTCTATGACGGTGACAAATGAATGCGGATGCGAGTCTCCTTGAAATTTTCTGAATCTCCCAGATTGACAATTTTGGTCTCGTCCAGGTTGGACTTAGGTATGTTCTCAAAATTCTTGACTCCTTTGACAATTTCATTAGGTATATCATCATCTTCTTCTTAATCAATGTCCGTTTGTTGCATTGTCTCGTTGCAAGTCACTGTCATCGGTTCATCAAGACAAGTAATATCAATGCTGTATAGATAAAGTAATGAGAGAAAATGATAATAATAAATATTGATTCATAAAAACAAAAAATTGCTTTTGATAATTTCAATAAATGTTTTGAACATTGAAGATCTTATTGCAGGAATAGAAAAAATGCCAACAGGGAAATCATATAGTAAAAGACAATGAAAAATTCTTGTTTAGCTTTGCTACCCAAGGCTCATCGGGCCCTGGCTGTTCTGATAGTCCAATTCTTAAGAGATGCTTCTCTACTCACGGTCTGGATGGAAGGGCCTTCCTCCCCCTCTTCCTCGAGAATGACGCAACAATCCATGTCATCGTCTTCCAAGAATAAGTTCCTCAATGCTGCAAGTGCTTCTTCTTCCTCTAACCCATAGATAATGTCGGCCTGCTGAAAGGTTTGTTCCAGATGTGGTATTGGCTGCTTCAATGGGTAATAGGGACCGCGACATGGTGGCGACTAGTCTTCGTACTCTTGCCAAGTATATTCGTATCCCAGACCAAAAGTGGTGCCATGGTTTTTGATCTTTATAGGTTTGGAGATTCCTTGGAGATTCTTGTCGAGCCCTTTACCTAGCTCATACCCTCTCCAGTTCATCATGCTCGCTATCTTTCTATCCCACCATTTGTCTTTGTCTATGGCATTGACCCGTTCAATGTGGTGGTAAGTTTCTCTGCCTAGCTTCCTTCTTCCTTCGACCACCGGAATGGTCTGGCGACTGTAAATAGGATTGCTTCCGTCTCCGTGGATAATTAATTCTTGATGGTTCCATTCAAAATTTACTGCCTGATGCAGCATTGATGCCACGGCTCCATCGGCATGTATCCATGGCCGTCCTAATAGCAGGTTGTAGGATACCGATATGTCTATCACCTGGAAATCAACTTCGAATCATGTAGGCCCCATTTGCAAACAGAGGCTGATCTCGCCGATGGTGGACCTTTGTGAACCTTCGAAAGCTTTCACATTCATTGACCCTTCTCTTAACTCGTACAACCCTTTGCCTAATTTCTTGAGCGTCGTCAATGGACATATGTTGAGACTGGATCCCCTATCAATTAGAATCCTGGTGATGAAATAGTCTTCGCATTGCACAGTGATGTGCAATGCGTTTTTATGACCCAACCCCTTAGGTGGCAGCTCGTCCTCATGAAAAGTGATCTTGTGACTCTCCAGCACTTGGCCTACCATATTGGCCATTTCCCCGCTGGTGATGTTGTTTGGCACATATGCTTCATTCAGCACTTTCATCAAAGCATTTATGTGTGCCTCTAATTTTTGCAGCAATGAAAGAATAGATATCTGAGCTGGTGTCTTGTTCAACTGGTCAATGACAGAGTACTCTTTGGCTTGTACCTTCCTCCAAAGGTCATCTAGGCTTGTCTCAATAATGGGTGGCCTGTTGGAGGCCTGTTTGCTTGATCCAGCCAAATGTTCTAGTGTGTAGACCCTGCCGGTCCTTGTCATACCCTATGCTGTAGTAGCTTTTTCGACCTTGACCTTGCCCTTTCTTCTTGCCTCGGCTACATAATCCCATGGTATGACATTGCTGCGGAAAGGTGGCATGGTTGATACTGCCACTGTGATTGGTGTAGCTATATTTACCTCGAACAGAAAATGTGCCTTGGCAGGTGGCATGACTGCAATCTCAAATGGTGCAGGTGCATTTGCACTTGGCAAAACTTCGACTTCAAACGGCGCAGATGCCTTTGCGAGTGGTGCTGCTTCAAACTCGAAAGGTACTGACATAACTACCTCAACATCTCCAGATGGCTGGATCTGGACTATGATAGGATTGAGGGTGAGCGCTGGCTTCTTTGGGTCATCACCTTCTATGATCAACCCAATTGACCCCTCAGGGTCCCAATCTTCTTCTATTTTGATCATGTGGATGCCTCCACCCTTATGGTCTGGGAGTGGATTGCTGCGGGCGTTGGGAGTAGATTCTTTTGCCACAATGATCTTGTTGTCGATCAAGGACTGTATCTTATCCTTCAAAGGGCGGCATTCATCGATAGTGTGTCCCTTCATGCCGGAGTGGTATGCAGAGAACTTGTTTGGATTAACCCACTGGGAAGTATTCTCAGGGGTTACGGCAGGGATGGGGTTGACATAACCGGCAGCCTTTAGTTTCTCATATAACTGGTCGATAGGTTCAGCGATGGCAGTATATTGTTTGGGAGGTCTCCGGTCAAAATTGGGTCGAGGTCTAGGGAAGTTTTTACGTGTAGGGGGCGACTGATAGTGGGACGGTTGAGAGTTGTAGGTATGGTAAACAGGAGCAGGTTGAGAATATCTGGGTGAAGTAGGTTGATAGGTAGGTGGTGGAGATGATTGATATGTTGGTGGTGGTGGTTGGTATGAGGGTGAGGGTGCTTGGTAAGTTTGTGGAGGTGTTGGTTGATATGTAAGTGGAGGTGTTTGGTAGGTTTGGTATTTTAGTGGGGATTTGGTTCTCTGTGCAACCATCATGGCTCCCACATCCCTCTTCTTGGAAAAACCACCAGACTGTAAAGCCTTATTTGTAGCTTGTAAGGCTTCAAAATTGGTGACCATACCGCTTTTGATTCCTTCTTCGATCCTCCCACCCAATTTGATAATATCAGAGAACTTGTGATTCTCGATCACCATCAACCGCTCATAGTATTGAGGATCTTGAGCTCGGACAAAGAACTTATTCATCTATTCTTTGTCTAAGGCGGGCATGACCTTAGCAGCTTCAGATCTCCAGCGAGTAGCATACTCGCGGAAAGTCTCCATATGCTTCTTCTTTAGATTCTGGATGTAGAACACATCCAGTGCATTCTCTGTGTTAAACCTGAATCGGTCCATAAAGTCTGACACCATGCTTACCCAATTTGACCATTTGCTAGGGTCTTGGATGATGTACCAAGATAAAACATCTCCTGTTAAGCTCCTCATGAACAACTGCATGCAGATCTTTTCATCTTTCCCTACTCCAACCAGCTTATCACAGTAGGTCCTCAGATGGACCCTTGGATCACCTGTTCCATCGAGCATTTCAAACTTTGGAGGTTTGTACCCCTCGGGCAGTTTGACATCGGGCTGTATGCAGAGGTCTTCATAGTTCAGCCCCTCTACTCCTTTGCTTCCCTCAACGCCTTGAACTCGGCTGGTCAGCTTTTTGAGTTCCTCAGCCAAATTCCTGATGAGCAAATCCTTTTCTCTAGACTCAAGTGTATATGAGATAGGCTGAACGGAATGTGGTATAGTCTCCACATAGATGGGATTGTTGTGGTGGCCTGGTGCATGGGTGTAGAGGTGGTCATTTGTGGATTTCTGGGTTCCAAGATAAGTAGTGAAGTGTTCTTTGGAGTATGGTAGGTATTGCATTGCGTTGGAAGGGTCTGATTCTTTGGTGGAGTAGTGTGATGATGGGCTGTGGGATGATTTTGCTTCTTCGGGGTAATTTGAGGTGGTATGGGATTTTGGGTGTTAGGGTAGTTGATGTCTGGAACACTGAGAGTGAATAATAGGTTTGCCAGATTTCGGACTTGATCAAGCTCTACTTGGAACTTCAACAACTTCTGTTCTAGCTGTGACATAGTCTCATTCTGAACCCGAATACCCTGGCCGTCAGCGGCCTTCACCCGTTCAACTGTGTTCTCTTTCCTGATGTCGCCTGAATCTTCCATTTCCTTTTTGCCTTTGCTTTTTCCTTTGGGAGGACTAGGAGGAGGAGAGGGTGGAGGGACCCTCGATCTTGTGAAGTAGGATAATGAGGCCAGACTGCACGAACCAACCTTTGGGGAGGGGAATAATAAAAAGAAAGAAAACAAAAACAAAAATAAAAGGTAGCCAAGTCAGTGAGGATTATGAAAAAGTATTGCGATATTTAAACACATAGTGCGAGAATATAGAGCATGTCCTAATTTGGGGAGCCTCGTTGTGCCTGAGGTAGGCTTAGCGACAAATAAATTTGGAGAACTGAAATGCCAAAATGCCTCATTTCATTAATATAAAAATAGACGAATCTAAAACAACACTAAATAAGCAAGAAATAAAACCAGTAATGGCCATGGGCCTCATTACATTGATAAAACGAAAAATGAAATCCTATCTACTTGGTCCCAGAAGGACCTTCCCCAGATTTGGCATCCTTGATTCCCTCGAACAGGTTCCCCATCTCGCGAAGTCCTAGCAGTAGATATGCTCTGGCTAGATGTCCACCTTCGTTCCTCTAGCAACATTGTCATCTCAATATCCCCAAAACGAAAGACAACTCTTTCAGTATCCCAGAATAAGGTAGCAGTCTCTATCATCATGTTGTTAGGCTGGATGTCTAGGAGGGACCGTAGATTACGCAAATATTTCTTGACGAGTGTCTTGTCACTAGAATGAAGGTCCCCCCACCAGTTCAGAAGCTTTGGGTGGATGTTGGTAACCATGCCGAATCTGGGGACCTCGTGCCTCATATTTCGGCAAGGTAAACAGGATTAGGACCTTACCCCCACCAGACTCGACTATTTAACATCTATGATTAGCATACAAGTATTTTAGTTCTCCAAATAAATTCACAGAATGTAATGATGTCCGTTGGGATTTATGAAAACCCGGTGGAATTTGGACATGGCTGTCTTAAAGGCCATTGTGCGGACAACACTTTAGCCTAGTTAGGTTTGACCATGATGCATGCATCAACATAACAAAGTAAGGTTTCTATGGGGTTTTAGACTGGTACCCTCAAGCGGACAACTCAAGGGGGAAAGGAACGGAATCGTCGGCTGCACCGCTGATCGACTAGTTTTACCGCAAATGAGCCTTTCTGAATTTAGGGGGTGATAAGATAGGAAGGGCGCAACCACTCATCAAGCGTTGCTATAAGATTTGTTTTGGCACGAGTGGAGTATGGTGTTGAGCATGATTATGCAATAAACAGTAAAGGCATGTAGTCATGTATTTGCACGTTATGAAAGCGGTAAATACAATAGTTATAGTTTAAAAAGCGATTACAAAAGGAAACAAGAAAACATGTCAGTTTGATTTTTGAAGAAAATTAAATTCTTGAAAGAAATAGGCAATTAATTTCACATAAAGGGAAAAAGGGAAGAGGTACAAATTCACAAAGTAGTTTGAAAATGGTAAAAGCCTAGATATCCCCAGCAAAGTCGCCATGCTGTCGCGCCCCCTTTTTCCAACTCCTTTTGGGGTCGGTCAAGGGTTTCGACATTGTTGGGACAACTCGCTTCCTTTTGGGAGAGGGGTTATGAATGTTTTGAAGAGTTGTCACCTAACGGGTTAAGGTGCATTAGGGCACCTATTTGGGTTCATTTACAAACAAGTTTTGATAATCAGAGATAGGGTAAGGGCTTGAAATTATTCTAAGAGGAAGGTGTTAGGCACCCCTCATAATCCACAATTGTGGTTCCCGTCCAAACAACTCTGTGAATTTGTACAAGTAGCAAATAAACAATTAATGTTTAAGAAAAGAAGATGTTTTTGAAAGTTTCGCAGTCTAAGCACACATGTGTTATTAAGTTTGAAAATATTTAATAGCTAAGTAAGATTTTGAAAGAGTTACATTCTAAATATGCATATGAGATAGGGAAGGTCTTAGGTTTGTTTGTCATATGTATCACATCAATGCAATACCCGGTATGCCACTCTTCAAAGAGGGGCTACACGTGGTATTAGCGCACCGGTCATAATATCCATATCTACCCTTCCCACCCCGTAAAGGTTACTAAAATGAGTGTTTTTCAATGACCGCTATTGCATGTTGTTACCCGTCCCATCGTAATAGTCCTAGAGTAGTTTAGGACTTCTACCTATAAGGGATGTTCTAGGTAGACCCTCAGGTTTAAAGGTAAAATACTAGGCGACAAATAAGAACACATAGGACTGCAATTAGGGGGAAAACACACAAAAAACAGAGAAAGGCCCAAGTATACCTCCACAAGTAATGCAAATAGGCAGCATGACTCAAACACAGTTAAGGGTCCTATTTGAATTTAGAATCCTAAGACATGATCTCTAGGTGATTTTAATATGTAAACAGATAGCAGATTTGTTCCATAATTCAGTAGGGGGATCCTAATCAGTTTTTTCCAACTGATTTTAAACCTGTTGAATGAAATAGATTTCCAGTTTTTAAACGAATTTATCACCTAAGGCTTGCCTAGGTGTGATACAATTTACCAATTGTCAGAATTACTTAGAGAAAACTTTTTGAAATTGTATTGCTAAACATGCTATTCTAAACGTTCAGAGTTCAAAAATTATTACCAGTTATTTGCAAACTAAGTGAAGCTGTTTTTATCAGTAATTAGACTAGAGGTGCCTAAGCGGATATGGAGGCAATCCTAAGGACATGATCTCTAATGCACAGAGATAAAGAGTGGTGTATATGCAGTACCTAAGCATAATTTCATAACTGCTCAAGCATGATTCAGTATATGCAAAGATGACATGTTGATTAATATTGTTTTAGCCTAAAACATGATCTCTAAGTGTAGAACATGATTGTAGAAAATGCCATTTTTCATTAGAAGGTTTTGAGTGACATAATAGTGAGATGGACATGGTGAAAACAGCAATCAGAAGGCCTAAGAGACATGCTCTTTAATGCATAAATAAATCCTATGTAACGACCCGACCGGTCGTTTTGCGTATTCGGACCCCGTTCCCCTAAATAAGACTTCCCGTAGCATCTTATCGGGATTTGTGACTTGCGGGGACGGGTGGTTCGGGATTTGGAATTGTTTGGAATAGTATAGGAACACATGGTTCCTTAAGGTTGGCTTTTAAAGCCAAGTTTGACTTCGGTCAACATTTTGAGTAAACAACCTCGAAATCGAGTTTCGACGATTCCAGTAGCTTCATATGATGATTTTGGACTTGTACGTATGTCTGGAATGGGTTTTGGATGACCCGGGAGAGTTTCGATGCCAAATAGCGAAATAGAGTTTTCTTAAGTTTGAAATTTGGTTTGGAATGTGATTTTATGTTATCGAGCTCGGAACGGAATTCCGAGACCGGGAATAGTTCTGTTATGTCATTCATGACTTGCCTGCAAAATTTGGTGTCATTCCGAGCGGTATAGGTCGGTTTGGCGGATTGATTCTAGGGGTTTTGAGGGGTGATTTTGAGATTTAGCATTGTTTTGGGTGTTCCGAAGGCTCGAGCGAGTCTGTATTATGATTTAGGACTTGTTGGTATAATTGCACGGGGGCTCGGGTGGGCCCAGGTGCCTCGCGGACATCAAGCGAGGCTAAAAACCAACAGCTTCAGTTGTTGGTGCACCGGATCTGGTGTGACCGCAGGTGCGGTTACCTAGATCGCAGGTGCGACCCCAGGGGAGTTGGCCATAAACCGAAGGTGCGAGCCTCTTCCCGCAGGTGCGGACCCGCCAGTGCGGGATTTCTTCCGCAGGTGCGGCCACAGGCCCCCTTGGCCATTTCCGCAGGTGCGACCATTTGGTCGCTGGTGAGGGACCGCAGGTGCGGTCCTCGAGCCGCAGGTGCGAGATCACTGGAGGCAGCGATCTCATTTAATACGGGATTTGGTCATTTTTCACCATTTCTTCTCCTCCATTGGCGATTTAGAGAGCTTTCAAGAGGGTACTCGGCCTCGCTACTAAGCGGTAAGTAATTTCCATTTAAATGTTGGTTTATTACATCAAAACTTAGGTGGATTAACATCTAATTAGTGGAAATCAAAGGGTTTAGAGTGAAAACCTAGGGTTGATGAACTTTTGGAAATTTCACCACTTTTCTACGATGAAATCATACAAAAATTATATATTATCGATCCTTAGGCTATGGGTGAGTGTTATCTTCGAAAATTTCCGGAATCCGAGCATGTGGGCCCGTGGGTGTATTTTGGGATTTCTTCAAGAATAGTGAATTTACTAAATAAGTAGGAGAATTTCCATACTTTGAGCATGCATTGATACATTTATATACCATTTGACTAGTTTCGAGTCCTCGGGTGTAAGATTTGGAGTTTCGAGCGCGTTCTTGACCGGGAAGTTGATTCTACGTGAGGTGAGTCTCCTTTCCAACCTTGTAAGAGGGAATTGTCCCCATAGGTAAATGTAAACGATTGGATTGTCCTTATTTGCGGGGGCTACGTACGTGCAAAGTGACGAGAGTCCGTGCGTAGCTACTACTCTGTTGTGTCGGGTAGAATTTAGGATTTTCACAAGCATGCCTTTATGTGCCTTACCTGTATCTTTACATGTGTTCCCGGTTGCTTATTATACTTGTAACTGACATGAGAATTTCGGATTCTAGGTGTAAGTTTAAGTGCTTAAATCCCTGAATTTAAGAATAATCCATGATAAATTCCTGAATTTCCTGATAATTCTGTGTATGTCTATGAGCACCCGTGTCGCATGTATAATTCGTAGCGGGGTAGCCTTATATTTATGTCAACCGCGTCGCATGATCGATTCGCGAGCGGGGTAATAAATGCATCTATGGTTCGTGTCGTTCGATCCTCGACAGTGCACATTTAAATTTCTGTGTCGCTTCGGCCATACGCCTCGGCATATTATATGCTATGTGCTTGATTGAGAGTCTTATTATTATTCTTACCAATTCAATTGTTCTGTGGGAAGAAACTTGTGATTTTTATTAAATAGTGTTACTTGGCCCTTGAAGGTTGATCGTTATCTTTATGTACTGATGGTCCATGTCTACTTGCTTTCCATAAATGTTATTCCTGTCTAGATTCATTAAATCATAATATTGATAACGACCCTAGTGAGTAACACGTCTACCTCTCGTCACTGCTTCTTCGAGTTTAGACGGGATACTCACTAGGTACATATTTGTTTATATGTACTCATGCTACGCTTATGTACTTAATTGTACAGGTCCTGAGGCTGGTGCATCTGGTTATCATACCAGAGCGCGTTGTTGAGAGATCCGTTTGGAGTAGACTACACGGTGAGCTGCTTATTCCTGGCGCTCCTCAGCAGCACTGTGGATTTTCTATTACTTTTGGGATATTTCTGTCAACCCCCTTCAGACAGTTGTACATTTATTTTGTCGATTTGTATATTCCACTAGTCGACTTGTGACCCTAGGTCTTGGCACACGTAGTTGATTCACTAGTATTTTGCTACTCTGTTTATGATGGCATATGATTTTTGAGTTACCTTAGATCAACTTGCTTCACTTCCTTACTTTTATTAAAGGACTGCTTAAATTAAAACTGGGTAAGTATTTGAACATCTCTTTAATTTAAGAAATTTCGTTAGTAACTAGTGTTGGCTTGCATGACTCCGGTGTTGGGTGCCATCACGACCTAAATAGGAATTTGGATTGTGACAACATGGTATCAGAGCTCTAGGTTCACGTAGGTCTCACAAGTCACAGGCAAACCTAGTAGAGTCTCGCGGATCGATACATAGACGTCTGTATTTATCTTCGGGAGGCTACAAGGTGTTAGGAAAATCTCTCGTTATTCTTATTCTATCGTGCAATCGATGGTCTGACTAAATCTCATTCTTGTACTCTCTTAGAGATGGTGAGGACTCGTGCATCCGATATTCTAGGCCCGGGAGATGCCGCTACCCCCGTAGTCCGAGGCCGTGGTAGAGGCCGAGGGAGGGCACCGGGCTGAGGTAGGGGGCGGGGGCGTCCCAGAGTCACCCCATTAGCACCCCCAGAGGATCCTATCCCTGAGGATCAAGGTGAGGTGACCCTAGCAGATCCAGCTCCGATGGATTTTATGACTGCACCAGGCTTCCAGGAGGTCATGGGCCGTATGATGCGGTTCATGGATACTATGACTCAGGCTGGTTTATTTCCAGTGGATCCATCTACATCTCAGGCGGGAGGGGAAGTTCATACCCCTACCACCCAGACCACAGGTCATGCAGCGGCGATATATCAGACTCCGGGTACTCTGCCCGCGGGTGGAGCACAGCCAGCAGTAGCACTTGAGCTTAGACTAGCCTTGGATGGCGATCCGCAGAAGTTACTTGATAGATGGACTCGGTTGCACCCTCCTATCTTCGGAGGTGAGAGGGGCGAGGATGCCCTAGACTTTATTGATAGGTACTGGAATAGACTGCACAACATGAGGATTTTGGAGTCCCACAGAGTTGATTTCACTACTTTTCAGCTAGAGGGCAGGGCCCGCAGATGGTGGCCGTCATTCATCCTGGATAGGCCAGCAGGTTCCCTTCCTCTCACATGGGAGCAGTTCACTCAGCTATTCCTGGACAGGTATATTCCACCCTCCGAGAGGGAAGAGTTGCGGTATCATTTCGAGTAGCTAGAGCAGGGGCAGATGACAATGACTGATTACGAGGCCAGGTTTTCAGATTTGTCTCGTCATGCCCTCATGACTCTTCCTACAGAGGCTGAGAGAGTGCAGAGATTCATAGCTGGGTTACACTCGGGTATTAGGGCCAACATGGCCCGAGAGGTGGAGATGGGTACTCCTTATCAGCTTGTGGTCGAGAGAGCTCGCCGGATTGAGGGTTACCGATCGAGGGGCAGAGAGCAGGGTCAGCCGAATAAGAGAGTTAGATTCTTTGGAGATTTTCGAGGCGCCCCAGGCAGTGGCAGGGGTCAGTTCAGCAGAGGCCAGCCTAGCAGGCCTCCATATTCTGCTCCTCCACCACCTCCCCGTGGTGCTCTAGTGAGGCCTTATTTCAGTGCCATGCCAGAGAGTTCTTATCGCCCACCAGCCATCCAGGGTTCCTCCGGCGGGTATTCAGGTCATCAGGGTTCTCCCAGTCCCTACTTCAGTGCTATGCCAGGGGTTTCTCACCATTCCCCAGCTATTAAGGGTTCTTCTTCTTCAAGGCAGCAGGCCATGCCTCCAGTGAGATGCAATGAGTGTGGGGATTCAGGCCACATGAGAAGGACTTGTCCCAGACTTCGGGGCAAGGCTGTCCAGCAGAGTTACCAGCCCACATACTCATCACCAGCGCCCCGTCCACCCAGAGGTGGAGGACATGCTGGTAGAGGTCGTCCCAGAGGTGGAGGCCACTCAGGGGGAGCTCAGCTAGCTCCTATTCCATCCAGCGGAGGTCAGTCTTCAGGTACTCCAGCCAGATTCTATGCTATTCCGGCCCGAGAAGATGCAGTGGCCTCAGACGCCGTGATCAGAGGTACTATTTCAGTATGTGGTAGGGAGGCATCAGTGCTATTTGATCCAGGATCTACTTATTCATATGTGTCAGCCTTAATTTCTTGTTTTCTGGATGTTCCTTACGAGTCCTTGGATTTTCCTATATATGTGTCCACTCCAGTGGGCGATTCTGTGGTGGTAGACCGGGTCTATCCGTCTTGTGTGATCACCTTTTGTGGATTCGAGACTAGAGCGGACCTTCTATTGCTCGACATAGTTGATTTCGAGATTATCCTTGGCATGAATTGGCTATCTCCTCATCATGCCATCTTGGATTACCATGCCAAGACGGTTACTTTGGCCATGCCCGAGTTTCCTAGGCTGGAATGGAGAGGTTCCTCAGTTAGTGAAGCCAGTAGAGTTATTTCCTTCCTGAAGGCTTGACATATGGTCGAGAAGGGTTGTTTGGCGTATCTTGCTTATGTGCGGAACACCACCACCGAGTTTCCAACGATTGATTTAGTTCCAGTTGTTCAAGTTTGCGTATGTCTTTCCTTCAGACCTTCCAGGCATGCCTCCGGATCGAGATATCGATTTTTGTATTGATGTAGCTCCAGGAACTCAGCCTATTTCTGTTTCCCCGTACCGTATGGTTCCGAAAGAGTTGAAGGAGTTGAAGGAGAAGCTTGAGGAGTTGTTGGTTAAGGGGTTTATCAGACCGAGTGTATCGCTGTGGGGTGCTCCAGTCCTATTTGTAAAGAAGAAAGATGGGTCTATGCGGATGTGCATTGATTACCGCCAGTTGAACAAGGTAACTATTAAGAACAATTATCCATTGCCGCACATCGATGATTTGTTTGACCAGTTACCGGGTGCCAGGGTATTTTCTAAAATTGACTTGAGATCGGGCTATCATCAGCTGAAGATTCGGGCTTCGGATGTTCCGAAGACTGCTTTCCGTACGAGGTATGGCCATTATGAGTTCTTGGTGATGTCCTTTGGCTTGACTAATGCCCCGACAACATTTATGGATTTGATGAACAGGGTGTTCAGGCCATATATCGATTCCTTTTTCATCGTCTTGATTGATGACATTTTGATTTAGTCACGTAGCCTGGAAGAGCACGAGAAGCATTTGAGAGTTGTGCTCCAGACCTTGCGAGGACAGAAACTATATGCTAAGTTCTCCAAGTGTGAGTTTTGGCTAGATTCCGTGGCATTCTTGGGACATGTGGTATCCGGAGAGGGTATCAAGGTCGATCCTAAGAAGATTGTGGCAGTTCAGAGTTGGCCACGTCCTACTTCAGCGACAGAGATCAGGAGTTTCTTGGGTCTAGCAGGCTACTACCGGCGATTTGTGGAGGGCTTTTCATCTATTGCAGCCCCATTGACTAGATTGACTCAAAAGAATGTTCCATTTCGGTGGTCCGACGAGTGTGAGGCGAGCTTTCAGAGGCTCTAGACTACATTGACTTCGGCACCAGTTTTAGTATTGCCTTCCGGCTCGGGGATGTATACGGTGTATTGCAACGCTTCACGCATTGGCTTGGAGTGTGTGTTGATGCAGGAAGGGAGAGTTATTGCTTATGCTTCGCGCCAGCTGAAGGTTCATGAGAAGAATTACCATGTGCACGATTTGGAGTTGGCGGCGCTAGTTGATGCTCTTAATATTTGGAGGCATTACTTATATGGGGTGTCTTGTGAGGTGTATACAGACCACCGCAGCTTGCAGCACTTGTTCAAATAGAGGGATCTTAATTTAAGGCAGCGCATGTGGCTTGAGTTACTAATGGATTACGACATCACCATTCTCTATCATCCGGGCAAGGCGAATGTAGCAGCAAATGCTTTGAGTATTAAGGCGGAGAGTATGGGTATCTTGGCCTATATTGCAACAGAGGAGAGACCTCTAGCCTTGGACATTCAGCCCTTGGCCAATCGCTTGGTGAGATTAGATCTTTCAGAGCCTCGTCGAGTTCTAGCTCATGTGGTTGCCCTGTCTTCATTATTGGGGGAGATCAAGGCTCGACAGTACGACGATCCGTGTTTGGCAGAACTACAGGAGACAGTGGTTTAGGGTGGTGCCAAGGAGGTTACTATTGGTGAGGATGGTGTCCTGAGACTTCAGGGTCGTTTGTGTGTTCCTAATGTTGATGGCTTGAGGCAGAGGATTCTAGAGGAGGCACACAGTTTGCGGTATTCTGTTCATCCTGGTGCTACGAAGATGTATCTTGATTTAAAGCAACATTTCTGGTGGAGATGGATGAAAATGGACATTGTAGAGTATGTGGCCAGGTGTCTTAATTGCCAGCAGGTTAAATATGAGCCCTAGAGGCCAGGGGACCTACTTCAGCAGATGCCCATTCCTGAGTGGAAGTGGGAGCGCATTACTATGGACTTCGTGGTTGGGTTACCTCGGGCGTTGCAGAAGGTTGACGCGGTTTGGGTTATTGTGGATAGGTTGACCAAATCGGCACATTTCATTCCTTTGGCCACTACTTATACTTCTGAGAGGCTAGCCCAGATCTACATTTGACAGATAGTTCGGTTGCACGGTGTACCGGTGTCCATTATATCAGATCGAGGTCCTCAGTTCACCTCGCACTTCTGGAGAGCATTGCACAGAGAGATGGGTACTCAGGTTGATCTCAGCACATCATTTCATCCACAGACTGATGGTCAGTCGGAGCGTACAGTTCAGATATTGTAGGACATGCTCAGAGCATATGTGCTTGACTTTGGAGGCCAGTGGGACCAGTTCTTTCCCTTGGCCGAGTTTGCTTACAATAATAGTTATCAGTCCAGCATCGATATGGCTCCATTTGAGGCTTTATATGGTCGGCGATGTCGTTCTCCTATCGGGTGGTTTGAGCCTGGTGAGGCTAAGTTATATGGTATAGACCTGGTAAGAGATGCTTTAGAGAAGGTGAAGTTAATTCCGGAGAGGCTCCGCACAGCACAGTCCAAACAGAAGAGCTACACGGATCAGAGGGCACGTGATGTCTCATTTATGGAGGGAGATAAGGTTCTGCTGAAGGTTTCGCCGATGAAGGGTATTATGAGATTCGGGAAGAAGGGCAAGCTGAGCCTGAGGTTCATAGGTCCTTTCGAGGTATTGAGGCGAGTTGGAGAGGTTGCTTATGAGCTTGCCTTACCTCCCAACTTGTCGGGAGTCCATCCGGTATTCCACGTATCCATGCTCTGGAGATACCACGCCGATTTCTCTCACGTTGTTGATTTCAGTACTATTCAGTTGGATGAGAGGTTGGGCTACGACGAGGAGCCAGTTGCTATTATTGATAGACAGGACCGCCAGTTGAGATCTAAGAGAATTTCTGCTGTAAAGGTCTAGTGGCAGGGCCAACTGGTCGAGGGGGCAACTTGGGAGTCCGAGGAGGACATGCGGAGCAGATATCCACACTTATTCAACACTTCAGGTATGATTCTAGACCCGTTCGAGGATGAACGTTTGTTTAAGAGGTGGAGAATGTAACGACCCGACCGGTCGTTTTGCGTATTTGGACCCCGTTCCCCTAAATAAGACTTCCCGTAGCAACTTATCGGGATTTGTGACTTGTGGGGACGGGTGGTTCGGGATTTGGAAGTGTTTGGAATAGTATAGGAACACTTGGTTCCTTAAGGTTGGCTTTTAAAACCAAGTTTGTTTTCGGTCAACATTTTGAGTAAACGACCTCGGAATCGAGTTTCAAAGATTCCAGTAACTTCGTATGCTGATTTTGGACTTGTACGTATGTCTGGAATGGGTTTTGGATGACCCGGGAGCATTTCGACGCCAAATAGCGAAATAGAGTTTCCTTAAGTTTGAAATTTGGTTTGGAAAGAGATTTTATGTTATCGAGGTCCGAACGGAATTCCGAGACCGGGAATAGTTCGGTTATGTCATTCATGACTTGCCTACCAAATTTGGTGTCATTCCGAGCAACATAGGTCGGTTCGGCGCATTGAAACTGAATTCAAGAACTTAGAAATTCTTAAGTTTGATTCTAGGTGTTTTGAGGGGTGATTTTGAGATTTAGCGTTGTTTTGGGTGTTCCGAAGGCTCGAGCGAGTCCGTATTATGATTTAGGACTTGTTGGTATAATTGCACGTGGGCTCGGGTGGGCCCAGGTGCCTCCCAGACATCAAGCGAGGCTAAAAACCAACAGCTTCAGCTGTTGGTGCACCAGATCTGATGTGACCGCAGGTGCGGTTGCCCAGATCGCAGATGCGATACCGCCCCTGCGGTCAAGCCATTGCAGGTGCGACCCCAAGGGAGTTGGCCCAAAACCGAAGGTGCGGGCCTCCTCCCGCAGGTGCGGACCCGCTAGTGCGGGATTTCTTCCGCAGGTGCGGCCACAAGCCTCATTGGCCATTTCCGCAGGTGCGACCATTTGGTCGCTGGTGCGGGACCGCATGTGCGGTCCTAGAGCCGCAGGTGCGAGATCACTGGAGGCAGTGATCTCATTTAATACGGGATTTGGTCATTTTTCACCATTTCTTCTCCTCCATTGGCGATTTAGAGAGCTTTCAAGAGGGTACTCGGCCTAGCTACTAAGAGGTAAGTAATTTCCATTTAAATGTTGGTTCATTACAACAAAACTTAGGTACATTAACATCTAATTAGTGAAAATCAAAGGGGTTAGAGTGAAAACCTAGGGTTGATGAACTTTAGGGAATTTCACCACTTTTCTACGATGAAATCATACAAAAATTATATATTATTGATCTTTAGGCTATGTGTGAGTGTTATCTTCGAAAATGTTCGGAATCCGAGCATGTGGGCCCGGAGGTGTATTTTGGGATTTCTTCAAGAATAGTGAATTTACTAAATAAGTAGGAGAATTTCCATACTTTGAGCATGCATTGATACATTTATATACCATTTGACTAGTTTCGAGTCCTCGGGTGTAAGATTTGGAGTTTCGAGCGCGTTCTTGACCGGGAAGTTGATTCTACGCGAGGTGAGTCTCCTTTCCAACCTTGTAAGAGGTAATTGTCCCCATAGGTAAATGTAAACGATTGGATTGTCCTTATTTGCGGGGGCTACATACGCCCAAAGTGACGAGAGTCCGTGCGTAGCTACTACTCTGTTGTGTCGGGTAGAATTTAGGATTTTCACAAGCATGCCTCTATGTGCTTTACCTGTATCATTACATGTGTTCCCGGTTGCTTATTATCCTTGAAATTGACATGAGAATTTTGGAAGCTAGGTGTAAGTTTAAGTGATTAAATCCCTGAATTTGAGAATAATCCATGATAAATTCCTGAATTTCCTGATAATTCTGTGTATGTCTACGAGCACCCATTTCACATGTATAATTTGTGAGCGGGGTAGCCTTATATTTATGTCAACCGCGTCGCATCATCGATTCGCGAGCGGGGTAATAGATGCATCTATGGTTCGTGTCGCTTGACCCTCGGCAGTGTACATTTTAAATTTTTGCGACGCTTCGGCCGTACGCCTCGGCATATTATATGCTATGTGCTTGATTGAGAGTCTTATTATTATTCTTACCAATTCAATTGTTCTGTGGGAAAGAAAGTTGTGATTTTTATTAAATATTGCTACTTGGACCTTGCAGGTTGATCGTTATCTTTATGTACTGATGCTCCATGTCTACTTGCTTTCCATAAATGTTATTCCTGTCTAGATTCATTAAATCATATTATTGATAACTACCCTAGTGAGTAACACGTCTACCTCTCATCACTGCTTCATCGAGTTTAGACGGGATACTCACTGGGTACATATTTGTTTATATGTACTCATGCTACGCTTCTGTACTTAATTGTACAAGTCCTGAGGCTGGTGCATCTGTTTATCATACCGGAGCGCGTTCCTGAGAGATCTGTTTGGAGTAGACTACACGGTGAGCTTCTTATTCCTGGCGCTCCTCAGCAGCACATTGGAGTTTCTATTACTTTTGGGATATTTCTGTCTACCCCTTTCAGACAATTGTACATTTATTTTGTCTATTTGTATATTCCACTAGTCACCTGTGGACTTGTGACCCTAGGTCTTGGCACACGTAGTTGATTCACTAGTATTTTGCTATTCTGTTTATGCTGGCATATGATTTTTGAGTTGCTTTAAATCAACTTGCTTCACTTCCTCACTTTTATTAAAGGACTGCTTAAATTAAAACTGGGTAAGTATTTGAACATCTCTTTAATTTAAGAAATTTCGTTAGTAACTAGTGTTGGCTTGCCTGACTCCGGTGTTGGGAGCCATCACGACCTGAATAGGAATTTGGGTCGTGACATCCTAAGCATGGTTTCTATTGCGCAAGTAGGAATATAAACCTAATAACATGTTTTATACCCTTTAATATCTAAGACATGCATAATTACCCCTCCCTTTTCACTATCCATCCCCAGAATTGTTTAAAATAGTTATTACAAGCCATTTGCACAAATTACATCATTGAAATAAGAAAAGAAGAAGTTATACTATAGAGAGCCTACTGATAGGCCCAGAATATCAGGAATGCCTCAAATGCCATTAGTTCACAGCCTTTCACATAATCCAGGTGTGTCAAAGTTCCCTAAGGATCTCAAGGGATCCCCGGGCAGTGCTCACACCCAGATTCATAACCAAACTGAGTAAGTGCAGTATGGAAGGGCCAGCTCGAATGTGTCAGAGTTCAGAGGGAGCTCATAGGGGTCTCTAACCAGTCACACATTAATGGGGCAGAACCTAAACTTCTAAAAATATATGTGAGAGTGCATGACATAGTTTTGAAAGAGTTGAGTTGGAAAAAAAGTTTTTGAAAGTAGCTTATTTGAAAATAGGTTTTGAGACAACAAGAGGAGTTTGCTTTTAGTGAAAACAATTTGAGGAGGAAAGAAGTAAGACAATCAGCAACTCGAAACCAAATCAACATACATAGTTCAGGGAAACAGACACAAATAGGGAAGAGGGGATTGGGGACAAGTAGGTCACATGTGAAAGCATATTTGCATACAAGTTATTACAAGGGAAATACTACAACCATGGAAAGATGTTCAGACCAGGAACTTCACAAGGGGCAGATTGAGGGGTGCTAAAGAGGAAGTGCGTAACAAACAGAGTTGCACATAGATTCAAGGAGGATACATGAGCATAACACAGCTCAGGATTACATAGTAAGCAAATGACACAAATACATGCTTATAGTGTGCTGGGAGTCAGGGGTAAGGCAGAAGTGTAGTGAAACATATGAAAAAACAGAAGACATGCTGAAACTAAAGGGAAAGTAGAATCACATAGATAGAATAACAAATCGACATGCTAATTGCAAGGTAAACAACAGAATCACATGTAAAAACATAATAGGAGCAATAGGAATTGCAATACAAACAGAAACATATTATTTTGGAGGCTTTAAGTTAAACTGAAACCATACAAGTTAAATGAGAGAGTAAAAGTGCAGAGTAGTAGATTGAAGAGCAGTAGAGTGTATAGTTTCTCAGTCTTCAATTACAGCCGACTGAGAATAGTAAGTAAACAGCAAGAAGAGAAAGAGAGAATATGTGTGTATGTAAGAGAGAGTTCAGAACAGTAAATTGTTCGTCCACTATGCTAATGTGAGTAGAGGTATTTATAGTTTAAAACAGGCTGAAGAATAAGGTAAGAAGTACTACCTTAACACAGTTATAGAAATAATACCAAATCAGAATCAATTAAGACCTCGACTCCCTTTAATCAGGGAGTCATAGTTCAAACAGACACAATGAGTGTTAAATAAGGAAAATAATCAATTATAAACTGATTTTTACTATGATAGGAGTGGTAAAGTATATGGGATGCAATTAGGTCTAAATACATAATACATAATTAAGGAAAGCATATAAGAAATATTGGACAACATATTTATACACTTTAAAATAAGGCACATTATAATTTTAATTCTGGAAATTAGTCAAAAGAATCTCGAATGAGATTAAAATCATAGGGAATCAATACTAATTGAGGAAAGTATCACACAAGTAAGGGAGTAATTCAAAAATCAGTAAAGAACTCTAAACAAAATCACATCTTTAAGGAGAATATCACAATTCTAAGGGAGATACACAGAATCAGTAGAGAGTACTATGTAAAAATCGATACAACAAATAATCAAGCCCATTAAACGATAAATAGCACATGTTGAACCAAAATCAGTGAAACCCCAAGAAAATAGTTAGAGGAACAGTAGAGAATCGGAAACCCTAACAAATTAGAGCAAGAATCACAAAGAGCACAGATCGTTTCATAAGAAACGGATACACATGAACATATAATCAGAGACAATGATGTTTTAGACTTCAATACTACACAATATTATAAGTTAATTGTGCAGTACCCAATTTTTGAGTGTTGTCTAATAAGAAGAACCAGGTTCTTCTTAGTCTACTACTTACTACTATTTGCAGAATAATTAAGCAGTAATAGTAAAGACACAGAGATTTTTACGTGGAAAACACCTGGCTCAAAAGGTGAAAAAACCACGACCTACTCCTCAGTAGGATTTTCTCAAACTCTTCACTAAACTCTGAGCCAAAACGGACTTACAAAATAAACTCTTTTGTAATCCTAGGACTAACTCTAATCCTCTTTGTATCAACTAGGCTCTAGCTAATTTCTACAGAATTCAATCTAACTCTAACTTGATCAATTTGTACCTATTACAATTGCTTCTATGAAAGCTGATAAGATACAGTATTTAAACTCCTACTACAATCAACTAGACTCAATATACAAACAATGGAACTGTTTCTTCTAGTTGAACTGTAGCCTTTGTATCGCACAACAATTCTGCTTGCAAAATCTCTGGAACTTTTGCTTCAGAACTTGATTCACTTTAGCACTTGTGCGTCACCTCTTTCAGCAGTAATACATTGATTATTTATAGAGTCCGTTTGTTGAGTCCATGATTCAATTCTGATCCAACTCTTCCATGGTAAACGAGTTTGATTGTAACTCCAACTTCCTTCCTCTATTTATGTCCTAGCTGAAAGAAACTTCTATCTTCTCTTG
>ML280039.1:0-11677 GCA_005239495.1 Nicotiana undulata | reverse complement strand
AAGACCTCAGATATATCAAGGTGGTCAGAAGAAGTAAAGAAAGGTTTGGACTCAAAAAATGTAGAAATCTCAAGAGATATTGGTAAGACCTCAGATATACCAATCCCCTTAGGAGCAAAGTATAAAACAATTGAAGTCTGGAATGGAGTCATTGAAAAGGTAGAAAAGAGACTGGCCTCTTGGAAAATGCAGTACTTATCAATGGGGGGCAGATTAATGCTGATTCAAAGTGTCATGGATAGCATTCCTGCATATGGAAGAAGGTGGTGACATCTAAGTATGGGAAGCTGGACAACTGGAACAGCAAACAAAGTAGAGCTCCACATGGAGTTGGGCCCTGGAGGTATATCAACCGCTTAAAACAGGAATTTTTTCAAGAGGTATCCTTCAGAGTAGGGGATGGCAGATTTGTCAAATTCTGGAAGGATAGGTGGATCATGCCCCAACCTTTAAAAGATACACACACAAGGCATTTTCCAGATAGCCTTGGATCCAGACTCAACAATTGCACAGAATAGAGCAGGGAACCTATGGGAACCACTCTTCAGAAGGAACCTTCAAGACTGGGAACTAGAGGAACTCTTTGATCTCTTCAGAATCATTGAAGGTTCTTCCATAAACCTTGAATCTGCAGACATGCTAAGATGGGGCAACTCCAGCAAGGGTATATACACAGTGAAAGCAGGGTACAACAAACTGTGTGCACCTAATGGAATGATTGACAATTGGCCATGGAAACACATTTGGAGATCAAATCTACCCACTAAAGTTATTTGTTTCTCCTGGATTGCACTCAGGAATGCTACATTGACACAGGACAATCTGTGCAAAAGGAGCATCCAACTGGTCAACAGATGTTACATGTGCTGCAGCAACACTGAATCAGTAAATCACCTTTTTTTGCACTGTCCAGTGGCAACTGACATGTGGAACATGTTCTTAGCAGTTTTTGGATTCAGTTGGGCAATACCTATGGGCATTAGATATGCATTTGAAGGCTGGTGTTCCTGGAAAGTTGAGAAATCCATCAAAAAAATCTGACAAATGATCCCAGCTTGTATCTGCTGGAGTATATGGACAGAAAGGAATTCCAGATGTTTTGAAGGCATCTCAACTTCCATCAGCCGTTTGAAGTCTAAATGTCTACTGAATTTGTTTAGTTGGAGCTACCTTTCCCCTGTACATGATGTCTTTTCCCTTCTAGATTTTATTAGCTCCCTTAGCATGGCATAATGCCTCTTTTTGCTTATGGTCTTGGCTAACTCAAGTCCTATAGTTTTTTTTTTGTCTTTACAGAGTTAGCCAAGGACTCACATTTTGTATTTTTCTGGCATCTTCTTGATGCATTCAATGAAACATCTTACTTCATCAAAAAAAAAAAAAAGAGCCTAGCAAAGGCAACATGTCAAGTAAAGACATTAACATACTAGGTTGTTTTGGTTGATTTCAACCTCGTCGCATAATAGAAAGAAAAGGACCTTCTTCCATTTGGGGGCATGCTGTCTGGAAAGATGTCTTAATGTTCCTACTTTTCTTGAATCTGCTTTAGCAGGAGAAGGAACACCAAACCTATTAAACTTTTCGAGTCTCTCTAGTGTTCTATTTTTAAGATTGTGCAAGCAATTACAACACAAAGATCTCTGGTTGTAGCCACTTTCAGCAGTAATCATCTTCAGCACAGTACATAGGACAGTATAAAGCTAGGTGGCACCTAGTAGGTGCAAAAGAGGCTGAGTGCTTCACCTTGCTGCAGTTCAGTTCAATCACCTAGGTGTGAAGGTGTCTGTCTCATCACCAATTGGCTCTGTCCTGAAGGGGCCACATTAAGAAATAATTATTTCACTTCATTCTATCTAATTGTCTGCAATTATAGTTATTATTAGAGTTAAATACGTTACACCCCCCTGTATTATGACTTGTAATCGGAGACACCCCCGTATTTGAAACCAAACACTTAATACCCCTGTATTATAAAAACCCTAAAACTACTTAACCTCTCTAAAGCAATATACAAAAATGACTAAACTAAGCCGTAGATACCCTATGTTTATCTCAAATACGCTCAGTGCATAACACTAGAATCAAATAGTCAATAATTTATAAATTGTATTATTATAATTCCAGGATCTCTACAACAAATAATCATCATGTATAAGCTTCAACTTTACGAACATTTTTCAACAGCATAAAAGCAAGATACGTTCAAATCAATCAAACACTAAAGGCAAGTGGAAAGTAATTGTATTTAGAATCATTATTCAGAAACAGAACAATTGACCTGTATTTCTGCGGTTCATAACAATAAACTGAGATCGCGGTTGAGCACTCCTGTAACACCCGCTAAAAGTTAATCATCACAAAAAACAAACTACAGAACTCAAAATCATAACTGAAGAACATTCCCTTAAAGTGAGCTTTTTAATACTCACCTGTTGAAAACAAATAGAGATCCTTCCACATCCTTCTAACTCTGCATAACAATTCAATTACAAATTATATTAATGGAAAGAGCAAAATTATAAATAAATAAATAAATTCCGGAAATTGAATTACCCATTGGCTGTTATCGAGATATTCTTAAAAGGTAACATGAGCAGCAGTGATAAGATTTTCTTCAATGGAAGGATCAATACGCTGAAGAACAGTAAAGTTTAGAATTTTTTCATTGTCTTCCCATAACAATACATGAAAATAGATGAGGAAAAGAATGCTCTAAGGATTTTGCTGGGAAGCGTCACAGGAGTATAAATTGATGTGAAGCAAGGGTAATTTGTCAATGTATTACTCCTTTGTTTCAAATTAGACGAGGTACTTTCCTTTTTAGTCTGTTCCAAAATAAATGACACATTTCTAAATTTGAAAATAATTCAACTTTAAACTCTTCATTTTACCCATTTTACCTTTAATGAGAAGCTTTTCTGACCACGCCCTTTAAGCTTTTAAGACCACAAGCTTCAAAAGTCTCTTTTTTTTAAAAACTCCGTGCCGAGTCAAACTACCTCATCTGAATTGAAACGGAGGGAGTAGTTGTTATAGGAAAGAAATAGAAAAAGAAAAAGGATTCTTAAAAGAGTTAGTATTTGTGTAGGATTTTTATAATACATGGGTATTAAGTGTTTGGTTTTAAAATACAGGGGTGTCTCCAATTTCGGTCATAATACATGGTTTTAATGTATATAACTCTTATTATTATTCAACTTAATTTACGCGGGCGAGTGTGTATGTTTTTTCTTTTTGTGTGAGTCTCACCTTGGAGCTGACTATCTGTGTATCATCTTTTCTTGTTTTGCGTATTTTATCCTTCACAGACCATTTTGTTTAATCTTATTAGATGCTTGTCTCTTAACCTGTATTTTATGCTGCAGGAACAACTTAAAATCGTGGGCAACTCAACACCTAGTCTCATGGTATTTTTGCTAACTTCAATTTTATGTCTTTATTCAAGTATTTTGTTTTAATACCAGCCATATTGATGAAGTTGACCTGTGATAGTGTGCATTATTTAGTTCCAAAATGCTCATTGGATTTTGGCTCCTACATAAAGGAGAGTTTTTTTGTCAAAAATCTAGGAACACCAGAATAATGTCAAAATCAAAGAATTGCTAAAATTATAAACGACATTGTTTATTGGTTGTAATATATGAACTACTTTGGGATGCCGCTGCCCATAATGATATTTCTAATTGACATGATTCATTTATGTTAAAATAATTTTGTAGAACTGTCTAATACATGCTTTGGTCGTGAATACAATGGCAATTTTTGCATGTCTGATAGACGGTTTGGTGAAGTATGGTTTTACCATTCCTGAGCTCCAATTGGAAAAGATTGATTAGCACACATACGATGCCTCCCTTCGTTAACTGAACTGCACATTCCCTATTGGCTTTTATTCTCTGTTTCTTACGTCTAATCATTGACATGGTGATTTCATCAGTCGGGTTACAGTTGCAGGCATTTCATTGATGTCCCATAACTTTGCTACAGGGCCTTAAAGAACTTGCGGACTCTTTACCACAAGGAAATTCTAATAGGTATTTAACTGATGTCATAGCCCAAGATAATCCTGAAAAGTTAAAAGATCCACCAAGAGGCCTAATGAGGTATGTCATTTTAGCATGTTCAAACTTCCCCTTTCACTTGATCTCTATTTTGGCTGTGGGGTAGCTGGGATTTAGTCATCGTGCTCCTTACTTTTTGTTGATTAGCAACTCTGCGTGTTCAGAATTTCTGTTTTCCTTTTGCATTGTTGTTTTGTGGTTGAAGTCATTATATATCCATGCAAACATGTGTTTCCTCTACTCCTGGAATGGCCCTGATTATCTCCTTTTTTTCTTTCTTTCTAACAGGACGGCTTCTACCAAGTGCTGATTCACCCGTATGAAGGAAATATCATTTGGTTGTTTCATTTTTTCTTGGAGTATCAGGGCATTGCTGGGCTATTTTTTTTTTTTTGGGGGGGGGGGGGGGGGTTAACTTTTTGTTGAACGGCAGTCTCTTCAACTTCTGTTCCAGTTAATGGTACATATGTAGTCATCAAATGATGAAGCCTATATTAAGACCACCACTGATTTTCATCTGTGCGCTCATATATACGTATTTTATCTCAAATCACAACTGTATATGATTGAATAAAATACGTGCCACTGGATAGTAGGCACAGTGGTGACACTGTTAATTTGACAAAAGATGTCAGAAAATTATTCTTGGTGTTCTCTTTTCTGTATAATGTTGAACCCTAGGAATATTTTCAGATACTTGATTAGGCGTTCAAGAAAGCAATCTTGTTATGTACCTCCTTCATAAAGCTGAATGCTAAATCTTAGTCGTGTGCTCGTTGTTCATGGTGTTGACTGTTGAGGAAGCAATTGGTGAGGTTTTTGGTTAAGCAACCTTAGATCCAGTGGCTAATTAAGGTTCCCTAAGCTGGGGTTGCGTAATTGATAGTAGTTTCTGCTGTGAGTGATAATATCGCAACGTTACAAATAATGTACTTGCCACTATTTTTTGTTTTATCGAACAAAATGTCTATTGTTATAAATAGTCTTTTATTTATGGTGAATGTCTATTTTTTTAGATGATTTTAGAGTTTGTTATTTGGCTAGTCACTTTTCCTTATAAATAGTGGGGTTTTATTCCCATTGTAATTCATCCCAAATCAATAAGCATTCTTTCTCTGCAACACTTTTTTTAAAAATTATTTTATAATATGTTATCAGTATAAGACTAACCAATTGAATATGAGCGATTGTTTTAATTTGTGGATATAGTATTAATTAGTTGTCTAATGTGTGAGAAATTAAACCACCCGTGGAGAGAAGATATAAGAATTTGCGTGAGGCTATTGTATGAATGTGTTGATATTAATATACTAGGCATTTGCTTTGGTCACCAAGCTTTGTGATACGTGCATGATGCTGAGCATAATGATTGTCAATTGTTCCATGAACTTCCTTTAGGAATGAATTCTGAATTTAAGGCAAGTAAATTATCAGCCCCGCCGCCACATAAGTCCCCTGTGGTACGTACATCTTCGGTACATCCAGTATAACCTTGTTTTGCTCCAGCCTTTTGAGGGGACTCAACATGAACTGTTCTTTTCTGAGGGCCCTGGGACCATAGAAGAACGGCATCTTTAGGAGGTTCTTCCCTCGTCTTGGTTCCCACAACCTTTCATATGCTTTGAGGAGTGGGGTTGCTTTTCTTTTCATCCTTATCTTGCTTTGGTGCCGCTTTGGGCTTTTTTTCTACGTTAGCGATGGCAGTGATAGATTTCAAAGCTGGGTCGAACTCTTGGTCCTCACATATCATCCCAATGACTGGCCCATTGTTGTGAGCGGACAATGGGTTATTGGTCACATTGGGAACTTCTTCATACCTCAACACCACCCGCTTTTGTTCTATTAAATTTTCGACCGCCCGCTTGAGGGTCCAGCAATCCTCAATGTCATTTCCTTCTCCCCCTGAATGATAAGCACATCGAGTACCGGGTCGGTAGGAGTGGGATTCTAGGTTTTGCCTGTTTGGGGTACATGCTATAACTAACCCATTTGGACCAGTTTTGGGAAAAGGCTAGAATATGATTCACCGATTGGTGTGAAGTTAGCCCTTCTAGGTGGCTCATGGGGATGGGTGTTATAATTATTTTGTGGAGGGCGTGGATTGTACGGGGTTTGGTGAGGAGGTTTGTTTCTAGGAGGTGGAGCTCGATTCTGGTTATAATATTGTTGCGGCCGGGCATACGGTTGGGCATTCATTACTGGATAAGGCCGAGGCGTCATGGCATATGCCGCATCTTGGTGAGGGTAGTAATGTTGCGGGGTGCTAGAAAAGTAACCTCGGGGTTGACGGGGATTTCTCAGACTTGAGGCCATCATTGCTACTTCTTCTTTCTTTTTCCGGTTTGCTGCACTCCCCGACCCGTTTTGGATTGCTTGAGAAGTGGCTCTTATAGGTGAGGGTAGTAATGTTCCAGTTTGCTGCACTCCCCAATCTTTATGGCTTCTGTAAACAGCTTGCCCATAGCGGACATCATGTTCTGGAAGTAGTCAGTCTCTTGGGCCTGCAGGAAGACACTGACCATATCGGTCTCGTCCGTTGGGGGTTTTACTCTGGCCGCTTGTTCGCACCACTTGATAGCATATTCTCTGAAGATTTCTAAAGATTTCTTTTTGAGATTGGACAAAGAGTTTCTATCTGGAGTTATGTCCACATTGTACTGGAATTGTCTGACCAAATATCGGGCCAAATCGTCCCATATGTGCCAGTGGGAGATGTCCTGGTCCATATACCATTCAGATGCAATTCCGGTTAAACTCTCTCCGAAGTAAGCCATCAAGAGTTCTTCCTTTCCGCCCGCTCCTCTTAACTGATTGCAATACCTTTTCAGGTGGGCTATGGGGTCTCCATGTCCATCGTACTTTTCAAATTTGGGAGTCTTAAAACCGATGAGCAGATGAACGTGCGGGAACATGCACAAGTCAGCGTAAGAGACACTCTTTTGGCCACTCAGGCCTTGTATGTTCTTAAGACTATGTTCAATACTTTTCGTTTTCCGAGTGATCTCTTCTTGCTCTGGGTTCTTCACTGTTTTCTCTTGTTCCATGGTAGATTCATACCGAGGGTGCTGAGGGTAGAAGTTTGGGGTGACATGAGCCGTGTCCAAATGAAATGGTGGTATTTGGAAAGTAAAGGCTGACAGCTCGAAACTTGGTTCGGATACTGTTGGCGGTGCCGTAGCAGATATTGGTGGTGCGGTGAATATGTTAGAAGATACTCCTGAAAATAGTGCTTGGGGCGAACCTGAGAAGGCATTCCGGTGAAATGTGTTGACATAGTTGGGTACCCGAACGGGGTGGCCGGGTAACTTATAGGGAAGTTGGAGGTTTCACTTGTTCTGGGAATCAATTCGGGAAAACCAAGGATGGCACTAGGTGGTTCTCTACCGTTAGACAAAGCGTCCCACATTTCCAACATGTGCCGACGCAGTATCCTATTTTATTCAGCAGTTGCTGACTCAGATGTCGGGATAACCGATATTGGGCTTTCCTCTGAGGAGTTGAAGATTGGTAGGTGACTCTTTGACGTCATTTTGACACTCCCTTTGGATCTCGTGAAGTATGGGTGCGACGCCATATCACCGCAAAAACCAACCACCTAAAACAGAACCTACTTTTGAAACAACATACACCACAAAACTGTTAGATTTAGGCATTTAACACATAGAGAATCGCACGTTCGGGGTATGCAATGCGCCTAGACAGTTTAAACATTTTTCTACATGTTTTGCAACGGTTGAGTGTCTCATCCCGGCTTTTGTGTTTCCCAGATTTTGAATCTTTACTTTTTCTTGCTCTTTTTTTTTTCAATATTTTTTTCCCAATATTTTCTCTCTTTTATCTTCTAAATTATTTCATTTTTTAGGGTTATGATCGAATCCTATGTGGATTGCCTACGTATCATGACGCCGCATGAATCAGATCATCACGTAGTTCAAGGGATAAATGCGAAAAGAAAGCAACATTTTGATTTTCAATTTTTCATTAAACAAAACTTCTAATTTTCCTCTATTACAACGACTCTGACATATTTAAAAACTAAAAACCAAAACAGACTCAAAGTAGACTAAACAGACTGTAGAAGAAACTGAAATACAGACTTGAAAAAGAAAATTAGGAATACATAAGTGCCTCCAATACTACTCCAAGGGTCCGCGGGACATCAATCGATCTCACTGCGGGCCTGCGTGCCATATCTTCTTGGAGGCAATATAGGTCGTCCATTATCTGACGGACAAAAATCATCACAGCGGCGAAGAATGTAGATCTGGTCATATCCTCGCACTCATGGCATTTCATGACGACATAATCAACAATTTCTCTAACCCTTTCTCTAATGATGCCCTTTTCTTGGAGTAGGCGTCCAATCTGCTGAGACCTAGCCTCCAGAACTTGGGTAGCCTTATGGTTTTGCTCTTGTAACTGCTACAAATCTTCTTCCAATTGAGACATCAATGCATAACAGTTTTCCCTTTTTGCTTTAAAATTTTTCATTTGCTGAGCCATTTCGTTCTCAATAGTGGTTAGCTTTTCCTTTAAACTTGTGACTTCTTTGTCATACATTCCTTTCAGTTGTTGAACAAACTTCACCCGTTCTTCTGCATTCTTTGCCAACTTTGCCCGGGTTCTTGCCAATTCATCTTCAACTTTTTCCAAATTATCCCCATAATCGCACACTTTCCGCCTAAGACTGTTTATAAGTCTTTCATCGGTTCTCCTCCTCTCCGAATTTTCAGCATCTATCTTCATCTTTTGAATCTGGGCTCGGAGAGCTTCGTTTTCTTTGGCCAACCTTTTCTTCTCCCCTTCATCTGCAGCGGCTTGCAAACTGCTTTCAAATTTAATGTCTCTGATTTGCCCTTCCAATTTTCTTATCATAGCCATGTAGTTTTTCTCTTTTTCCAACCAATTCCATTGTTCTTGTGCCTCATTAGTGAGCTGTTGTACGTGGGCCCTTTTAGCAGGCCGTTCAGGCTCTTGATGTTCTCTACCCCTTCTACCATACCAGTCCGTGTAGCTACGCTCTACCTCACCTTTGGACAAATCCCGTACTCGAGTCTACGGCTCCAGAAACCTACATTGATGCCAAATCTGACGGACCTTTTCTTCCGGGAATGCATCTCCTGGACACAGTTCAATGACTTGTCGACTCAAATCTTCATCATGAGGAACAGTTTGGTGCCTTCCCAGCTGTCGCAGAAACCTGTGTGGGGCATACTGATGAATACTCCGAAGACCTATTAATAGAAGAAAAACACACTTCGGTCGACATATAAATAACTTCGTTGATAGGGAGCCAGCCGAATATCCATTCAATTTGGCCTGCAGTCAAGGAACCCAAATTTGCAAACCATGCTTCTGTACCTTCCGGAAACTCATGACTGTCTACCCGATTTTTATGTTCTTCAATGCAATTGAGACCAGTCTGACCATAGTTCATGTAACCTGGGCGATGGCAAAGGTGTTCTATCATCCAGATCTGTAAGAGCAAATTGCAACCCTCAAAGAACTTTCCCCCTGATTGACAAACCGTTAGAGCTCGATAGATTTCTGCTAGGATCATTAGTACAAGAGTGTCATTATCCTTTTTGATCATGAAGTCAGCCACTCCTACAAGTCCCAACTCTATATATCCATCACTCCTTGGGCATATTAGAGTACCCAAGAATGCTACCATGAAGGCCAATACCCGACGTGCTTCCCATTTGCTTTGATTCCCATGGTGGGTTAAACCGGTATCCAGAGCCTCAAAACCACGAGGGTCTCCATAACGACGGTAGAGGAAGTAGAATGTGCAGAATACCTCAGCTAAGTTTCCATCTTTGACTTCCAGGCTAATACTCAGACGGTCCAAGAATTTGTGAGGAGTTACAGCTCTGGGTGCCACTGGGTATCGGCTCCTGAGATTCCCGTTAAGGCCATCATAGCCTGCTATTTCCTCAAGTGTAGGGGTTAGCTCAAAATCAGAGAAATGGAACACGTTGTGCGCTGGATCCCAAAACGGTATCAAAGCCTCAATTATGTCCAACCTTTGTTTAATCTTCAAAAGGCCGGTGAGCCCGCCTAAAGCTTTTATAACAGCACCTTTGCTGACCTCCCCCAGGTCATTCCACCACATATGGAGTCCTAGCGGATTTCTTCTACAGCTTTGAAAGGTATATTTTCAATAGTGCTCATCCTACACATTTATTTAAAGTGATTGGTTAGAAAAAAACATGATTTAGTTTGACCTAAAAACAAGAGTGTTATTTTTTGCCAAAAATTGTAATTTAAAAACGAACCACCTTTGCAAATACGGCCCTTCAGCACTTCAAGAAGGAAGATTTTATGTAACGACCCGGTCCGTTGTTACGCAGTATATGCATCTATTCCTTTATTTCTGTCATGTAGTAGCTCGGTTAGAATGTTCATGAAGTGTTGGGATTGGTTGGTTCGGCTTCGGAGTGAAAATAGAGTGGATTGAGACACTTAGTCTCTAACAAGAGCTTTAGAGTTGGAAAAGTCAACCCGGAGTGGACTTATTGGTAAATGACCTCGGAATGCGGATTTTATGGTTCGGATGTCTTCGTTAGGTGATTTAGGACTTAGGAGTGTGTTCAGAATATTTTTAGGGTGCCCGGTGTAGAATTAGGCTTGAATTGGCGAAGTTAGTATTTTGGCGAGATTTTGATCTGAGGGTCAGAATGGGATTCCGAGAGTTGCTGTAGCCTCGTTATATCATTTTGGAGTTGCCCGCAAAATTTCAGGTCATTCGGAGATGGTTTGGTTGGGGTTTTGATCATATGCGTGTTTCGGAAGTTTTTGGGAATCATAGGCTTGAATTGGATGAGAATTTATGGTTTTGATGTTGTTTTTGGTGTTTTAATGGCTCGACTAAGTTTTAATAACCATGTTTGATAGGTTGGTGTGCTTGGTTGGGGTCCCGAGGGGCTCGGGTTTGATTTCGGGCGTTAAACGGAGAAATTGGAACTTGAAATGCAGCTGAAGCTGCTACTGCTGGTGTGATCGCACCTGTGATGCTTGGGCCGCAGGTGCGGACATCGCAGGCGCGAGAGTGAAGGCGCAGGGGCGGAATTAGTCGCAAGGGAGGAAGGAAGATCGCACCTGCGAGGTCGCAGGTGCGGGAGATAGGTTCGCAGGCGCGGGATCTGGGTGCTAAGTGAAGGACCGCTGGTGCGGTCAATATGTCGCCCCTACGGTACCGCTATTGCGATAAAAAGGCCGCAGGCGCGAAGTCTGGGAGGTTAAGTGGATTTCGCAGGTGCGGTTAAAATGTCGCACCTGCGGAGTCGCAGGTGCGAGAAAAAAACACCGTTGTTGCGGAAATGCCTGGGCAGAACTATAAAAGGTAGCCTTCGCGAAATTTGTCNGATTTCGTTGTTTCTTCAAGGAGGTAAGTTTCTTGGACTCAAAACTCGTTATATTGTGCATTAAGAACGATTTTAGGTTGAAATCATGGGTAAAAACAGTAGAAAAATGGTGGTTAGGGCTTGGGTTTAAGAGAGGAAGAATGGGGGAATTGGAGGACCATTTGAGGTCCGATTTTCGTGTTCGTAGTATGGTTGGACTCAGGAAAAGACAAGGAACCTAATGTTGTGAAAATTTCTGACCTTCGAGAC
>ML280038.1:0-12896 GCA_005239495.1 Nicotiana undulata | reverse complement strand
TTACCTCCCATTTCTGGAGAGTTTTTCAGCGAGAGTTGGGTACACAGATTGATTTGAGCACAAAATTTCATCCTCAGACGAACGGACAGTCCTAGTGTACTATTCAGATTTTGGAGGATATGTTGCGGGCCTGTGTCATTGATTTTAGTGGTTCATGGGACCAGTTCTTGCCTTTAGCTGAGTTTGCCTACAACAACAGCTATCAGTCGAGCATTCAGATGGCTCCGTATGAGGCGTTGTATGGTAGACGGTGTCGGTCTCCAGTTGGATGGTTTGAGCCGGGAGAGGCTAGATTGTTGGGTTCTGAGTTAGTCCAGGATGCCTTGGACAAGGTGAATATTATTCAGGATAGACTTCGTACAGCTCAGTCCAGGCAGAAGAGTTATGTGGATCGCAGGGTTCGAGATTTGGCTTTCATGATAGGAGATCAGGTGTTTCTTCGGGTGTCGCCTATGAAGGGCGTGATGAGGTTCGGAAAGAAGGGCAAGTTGAGCCCTAGGTACATTGGTCCATTTGAGATTTTGGATAAGGTAGGAGAGGTGGCCTACAGACTTGCCTTGCCACCGCATTTATCAGGCGTGCATCCAGTGTTTCATGTATCCATGCTCCGGAGGTACATTGCAGATCCATCTCATGTTCTCGACTTCAGCGGTGTCCAGTTGGACCAGGATTTGACTTATGAAGAGGAGCCGGTAGCCATATTAGCTAGGCAGCTTCGACGGTTGAGATCGAAGAGTTATCCTTTGGTTCGTGTTCAATGGAGAGGTCAGCCTGCCGAGGCAGGTACCTGGGAGTTCGAGTCTGACATGCGGAGCCGTTATCCCAATCTTTTCTCAGACTCAGGTGCCTTTCTATGTTCGTTCGAGGACGAACGCTTGTTTTAGATGTGGAGATTGTGATGACCCAAAAGGTCATTCTATGTTAATTTAGCTAAATCTGTGTTCTGAGGCCCCTGAAAGCCTCCGTTAATCTCACCTCGATATGCGTGCGCAGCCCGAGCGCATAGCCGGGAAGCTTTTATGTGAAAACTTGATGAAAAGTTGACATTTATAATAATTAATTGATTAAAGTTGATTTTGGTGAACATTTTTAGTAAACGAACCCGGACCCTTGATTTGACGGTCCCGGAGGGTCCGTAGTAAAATATGGGATTTGGCCGTATGCCCTGAATCGAATTCCGAGGTCCCAAGTCCGATAAATGAATTTTTAAAGAAAATTATTTTCTGAAAATAATAAAGACTTTTGAAAATGAATTTTTATGTGAAACCTATGTTACCGGGACCGTATTATGATTCCGGAGCCCGGAACATGTTTAATATGTGTTATATGAGCTATCTGTAAAATTTGGTGTAAAACGGATTTGGTTTGACGTGTTTCGGATCAAAAATGGAAAATTTGATAGTTTATGAATATTGAGAAAATTCTATAGATTTTGGAGTTTAATTCATTGTTTTTTATGTTATTTTTGTCGGTTCATTACTCGAATAAGTCCATGGGATGATTTAGGACTTGTTGGAACGCTCGGTTTGAAGTTCCGAGGGCTCGGGTGGGTTCCGGGTAGGTCCCGGGTTGTCCTTAGGCTAAAATATAGCTGTTGCAGGTCAGAGGGGTCAATTCTCTGAACCCACCACCGGGGTCCGCGGTCCTTTTTTCGCTGACCGCGGTAGGGGGGGGGGGGGGGGGGGGCTTCGCTGCCGCGGTCGTGTTTTTGCGGTCCGCGGTGGAGGGGCTGGGTCACTGATCCGACTTCGGAGGCTTATATCTTTTGATCCACAAGGAATTGTGAGATGATTTAAAAACAAAAGTTGTAGCTTTTCGTGTCTAGTTTCTAGAAAGGTAAACAAAGCTTAATTCGGACATCTGTAAGGATAGGTATGGTCAAAATACTAAAACATGTCACTGCAGTCATTTTTCTTGGTTTTCTTCAGCTTTTCTTGGCCTTTGCTAGCGCGGCCGCGGTCCATTTTTCGTTGACCGCGGTGGGGGACCTGAGAGGAGTATAAATAGATGGGAATTTCAGTTATTTTCATTTTTCAAAGCCCTGAAAACATAAGAGGCGATTTTCCAAACACTCTTTCTTCTCCAAAACATTAGTAAGTGATTTCTAACTCATTTTCTTTATTGCTTCACTTCTTTTTACAGGATTTCACCCTAGAATCTAGGCCTAAAATCATGAAATCAAAGTAGAAATTAGGGGCTTTTGGTAGAGTTACAGGTTTGGGAATTTTGGGAAATTCAACCTCATTTTGGGGTCGGGTTTCAAAACAAACTATATATTTGGGCTCGTGGGGGAATGGGTGATCGGGTTTTTGTCCGAACCTCGAGTTTAGACCAAGCGAGCCCGAGGTCGAATTTTGATATTTTCGGAAGAATGATAGGAAATGCATAATTAGGCTATGGAATTGGTTTATTGAGTAATTATTGATGTTAATAAGTCAATTATGTCAAGATATTATCGTTTCGGAGTTGGATTCAAGAGGCAAGGCTGTGATTGAGGCTTGACTTGCATTTTTGGAGCTGAGGTAAGTGTTTGGCCTAACCTTAGCTTGAGGGAATAGGTATACAGTCTTAATTGCTATGTGTAATTATGTCCAACGTATAGGTGAGGTGACGAGTACCTATATGTTGTGGTCAAGCATGCCCGTGGGTCAATTGTGATGAATCATACCGTGTTCTCAATATTCTCCGTACTATGAGTAATTGGTGATTTAAAAGTGAAACATTGATGTTGTTCGATGACGTGGGAAGTTATCGAATTATTTGTTCAGTTGAGGCTTTTACTGTTGAAATTATATTTCTGAGCGAGTTTTGTTATAGCTGAGTCCCTTGCCGGGACGATAGAATTTTATTGACTATTTTTGTACACTTGAGAATTTTTATTGTTAGTTTTCACATTATATTGTTGTTTTTATATTATTTATGGCAGGAGGGGACATGCTGTGCCGATTGTTTATTACTTATTGCACGAGGGGACATTCCGTGCCGAGTGTTTATTATTTATGCACAAGGGGACATGCCGTGCTGATTGTTTATTATTTATTGCACGAGGGGAAATTCTATGCCGAGTGTATATTATTTATCGCACGAGGGGACATGTCGTGTTGATTGTTTATTATTTATTGCACGAGGGGACATTCCGTGCCGGGTGTTTATTATTTATCGCACGAGGGGACATGTCGTGCCGATTGTTTATTATTTATTGCACGAGGGGACATTCCGTGCCGAGTGATTTTTCTATTTATGCACGAGGGGACATTCTGTGCCGAGTGATTGTGAGATTATGCACGAGGGGAAATGCCGTGCCTTTTGCTGTTCATTATTCTGTTCTGAGACGTTAAATTCCTGCTTTTACTTTTACATTTCAGTTATTACCCTGTTCTACTGTGCTAGTATTTTGTTGCCCCTTTTATCCCCAGCATGTTCTCCCCGTATATGTTTTTACTTGCTTATTTCCGTCGATATTTTCTTGTTATTATATAGAATTGCACAGGTATGTATATTGTTGTCGGTCCTAGCCTCGTCACTACTTCGCCGAGGTTAGGCTTGACACTTACTCAGTATATGGGGTCGGTTGTACTGATGTTACACCTGCACTTCTCTATGTTGTGCAGATCCCGCAGCCGGACCCGATGGAAACTGATTGAGGGAGCATCCTTCAGTCCACTCCGGAGATTTCAAGGTAGACCCGCAGATGTTCGTGGGCCTTGGCGTCTCCTTCATCCTTACCTTTCCATCCTGTCTTGTTTTTTCTTAGTTCTGAGACAGTTATGTATTATTTCTTCGGACCTTGTATTTAGTAATCTCATAGACAGTTCGTGAGTTAGTGACTCCAGATTCTGGGATATTGTAAGCGAATCGTGTTATGGGTATTTGTATGTAATTCAGAATTTATCTGCTTCCGCACTTAAAGAGGAATATAAAATGTTCTAGTTATTTCTGTTATTTCAGTGTTAATCTGTTAATGTAATTGTGTACGTTTGCTAGTCTAGCGGGTGCAACGTTAGACGCAGTCATGGACCGAAGGTGGGATTTCGGGTCGTGACACTAAGGTTGGGAATTTGGGTCGTGACAGTTTTCTTCTTCGCGTTCGCATGGCAGTAGGCGCGTTCGCGAAGGTTTCTTGGAGGCAGGGGGCAAGTTGCTCTATGCGTTCGCATTCGGGTTGATGCGAACGCGGAGGGTTGGAATAAGTGTTCTACGCGTTCGCACCAGGTGAGTCGCGTTCGCGATGGGAAGCAGCAGCTGGGGACCCCAGGCCCAGTTTGGCCTATGCGTTTGCACAGACGGGCCGCGTTAGCGAGGGTTCCAGTAGTTAAAGCTTCACGTTCGCGAAGCTAGGATGCGTTTGCGATGTGCATTTTTGGTAGCTGGCATGATTAGTCTACGCAAACGCGAGGGATATGCCACATTCGCATATAGTGTTCTGGGCAGAAGTATTTAAACCCATCCTTCACGATTTTCAACCTATTTTCACCGCAACGATATAGCGCTCGGGCTGCACGCCGCAACGATATAGCGCTTGGGATGTAGGAGCCCCTCTGGAGTCTGTACATCCCTAGTGAGCGCAGGTACCTACTGAGTGCGAGTGCCGAGTACCGAGTGCTGAGTGCCGAGTGATGAGAGATTGGGAGGCATGAGCGGCTGTGAGGTTGCCCGAGGGGATAATCATGAGTGATTGTGAGGCATGCTGAGGTACAGATTCTGAGTGATGTTATACTCGAGGGGCGGTTTATTATTCATGTTTTTGCCCGCATGGCTACTTATGATTCATTTCATTTTACACTAAACTTCTTGGGGCATTTTTCTGAAATTGTTGGAAATTACATTTTTCAAAGGATTTTTTACTGAAATTGGATTTTTAAGCATGATGATTTAACGTATACACTGATGGAAAGAAAGATTGTACTTACTGTGAATTGATGATTTGAATCTATGTGTTTTTTACTGCTCAGACCTCATTTATTTTCATTACTACTGAGTTGGCGTACTCACATTACTCCCTACACCTTGTTTGTAGATCCAGGTGTTAGGGCAGAGTGAGCTGTCTATCTGTTCCAGGGACTTCTCGGAGATTTTGCGAGGTAGCTGCACGCGTCCGCAGCCCTGCTCTCTCCTGTTTACTATTATAGAGTTTATTTTTCCAGACTTGTATATTTTCTGTAGATGCTCATGACCAGTGACTCTGGTCTTGGGGTTGTATTTTAAACACATGGTGTAGCCTTGTCTGTTTAAAAGGTAATTTAGATGAAATCTTTACGATTTATCAGTTTAGAAATGATATAAATGAAATAATTTACGTTGAGTGTTAATTTGGCTAGCCTAGTTCCACGATAGCCGCCATCACGACTAGTTTAGATTTGGGGTCGTGAAAAGAGCGTTATGTATGATGACAAATCTCGTCATATACGGCGAAGACATAAAACCGTTAGGCAACTACTCTCTAGGGGGTGATCATAATTTACTATGTAAAGTCACGCGACAATATGTCGGATCCACTTACAAAAGGCCTAACTAGAGAGGTGGTTGAAAAATCATCAAGGGGAATGGGACTATGACCGAGGAAAAGTCATTGTGGCGGTAACTCAACCTAAAGACTAGAGATCCCAAGATCTAGGTTCAAAGGAGATCAAATAAAGTCATTAATGACGATTCAACACTGTCAACTAAAACTTTTTGGTGTATTCTCGTGATGAGACCATATTCAGTACCAAGGATAAAACAATAAGGCTTTTTAATGGTTTCAAAATTTGATACGGGGTATATCAAATAGTGTATCTAGGAGACGACACGTTTAGGAATTACCTATGTAAGTGCGAAGTGTTAGCCACTTCCAAGAGAACTTTGTAAGGCCAGTTTCCTACGCACTTATGAAACCATGCGGTATTCATGGATGAAACGAATACAACAATAAGAACCAAAGACGGTTAAGGTTTGATTGTGTGGATTATAGTTGTCTAGGTATAAAAAAAGACTATTCAAAGATACCAAATCAACCAATTGATCAAGTATATCTGACATAAGTTCATTACGAAAAGTTTAAGGGAAACATACTTATCCATATGCGATTAATCCTTGCTTATAAATCACACAGTTTTTCATGCGTATTTCTGTGATATAGCCATTCCCCATTCGTGTGGGGGATTGTGGGGTTTAAAGCCTCTTAGAGCTTAAAAGAGGGTGAATGAGAAATGGAGAAAAAAATAAAAAAGTGATTTTCCCTCCTTGGCAAAGGGTCATTGTCCCATATTGGTGGAGGAAAAGACTTTTGATGGGTATATATACAATTGCTATTCTTCTATCTCTTAAAGTGTTAAGAAGAGTGCAAGCCTCACACCGTCGTCGTTGTCTTCGAATTCTGTCAAATCGATTGTTTGATTAATATTTTGGACCAAATTTATTCGTTAATATTAACACAACATTAATTAATCCAAAATAGACCGTTTCTATAACGATAATTCAATTTTCCTCCGTTTTAGTTTTCCCGTTATAATTGAATTTGGTGGTTTGCAGACCCAACGTTTTTTGGCTATAAATACATGAATCTTCCCTCAGATTTTCCTTACGAAAATTCTGATTTCTCCTTGTTCTTTCTGCTTTGTTTTAACAAAATAGAAAACAGTTAGTGTGATTTACTACTGTTCTTTGCGTTCGTTGTCACTGGGGTTTGAAGTACCGTTATACCAGTGAGGGTAATCCGTTCTATCCTAGGAGGAAATAATCCTAAACCTCGGGTACTAGGAGGGAATTAAGTTTCTTATGGAAACACTGTGAATTTAGTGGGTTCGGAATAATTATGTTCTTCTGCATTTTTGCTTTTATAGCGTTTTGTTTTCTTATTTTTGAATATATTTTAGAATACAGGTTACTAAGAGTATTTATATATTTACATTCTTTACAACAATCCTTTTGTTTTTCTTGCATGTCTTCGTGGCCTGATTTTAGGAGTGTGTTTATTCTGGTTTCAGTGTTTGTTGTTTACACTGGTATATGAGTAATATTTAAAAAAAATATTACTCTATCTCTATTGAGTAAACAAATGCCATTGTTATGTAATATGGAACTTAATCCTAATACAAAATCTACATTTATATTTAAGTTTATTACCCATATTTTATCTACCTTGTAGCTAGGCTTATAAAAATCTAAACATGCGTTTAAAAAGCTAATTTGTGATTTATCTACATAATGTCTGTATATATTATGTGTTTTGTCCATTTGCATTGGTGCTACTGGTTTATCCAGGATTAGTAAATTTTGTGGAACTATCCTTTTATTTATTACACTTTGTACATCTTGAATCTACTAAGGCTAATGTCTCTATTTTGTAATCCTCTATTTTGATTCTCGCAAGTATTTTTATTGTTCTTACTTTTTTATCTTCATTACACACCAGTGCATCATAATTTTCTATGCTTCATTAATTCTTTATTGTGTAGGGATTCTGTTGTATTTTCTTCACTTTCTTCCAAATTTTGTTTTCCTTTTTTCTAATTTTTATATTTTTTTTTGTTTCATTTATTCTCATTCTAATGTCATTACTCTTAAATTAAGTGTAGGATCAATCATCTCTTTGTATTTTTCTTCTTTATTTAGTTTTGTCTTATATTCTTTTTCTACGCATATAATGCATCATTCGAAATAGCTTAGTTTACACTTAGCTCTTTTATCTTTACTAGGATATCATTTATATATAAAATATTGATTACTATTTTATCCTTTATTTCTTTCAAACTCATGGTTACATTCTTCATATATATTTATTATTGTGTTTACCTGTATTTCTTCTAAATCTAGCTTTTCTGATCCCATCTCATTTATTAATTCTTCTTCCTCTGATTCTGAGGAGTCTAGTTGAGTTTTTCTTCTACATCTATACTTACTGTAGAGTATATATTTTAGTTATCTAACATATATTCGTCTACATTTATTAGAGTTTCTTGAAAATCTTCTATTAATTGCGAATTTGCTATTGATCCTTTTTGGGCATGTATTTGCTAAATGTTCTTTGCTTCCACAAGTAAAACATTATAATTTATATTTATAATTTCTCTCTGTCCTATATTTTCTAACATGTCTGTTCTGTCTAGATAAGGTTTTTTAGTTGATGATTTTCTAAGATAATAGTTGTTTAGCATATCCTCTATTATATTGAGGCTTATATTTTCTGTATTTTTTCTTTTTATATTTATCCTTGTCAATAACTTTGGGTTGTGTATACTATATTTTTACAAAAACTCATATAATTTTGTTTTTGTTATTTTTGTATTTGTATATTTTTCTTGTAATATTTCTATTATTTGCTGTATTTTGTGTCCTATAGGCCATTTTGCGTTCGGGTTTTGTATTACTCCTTCTCTCTTGTACCATCTTTCTTCTATTTCTCTGCTTAAGGCCCTGGTAATTTATTGAATAATTTTTTACCTAATTCTTGGTCAAAATCATTCCCACTGATAGTACAATAATAGAAATAATCATTTAAAATTTTCTTTATGTAACGCCAACTACTTATACTTAATTGTTCTAATTTTATTAGTGTGTTTCTTTGTAATATGACTAATCTACTATTTGGATCTTCCCCTATTATTAAATTATGCATTTTATTTTTGAAATTATAAGGATTTGGTCTCATTTCTATTAAAGCTTGAAATTCTTGTTGAATTCGGACTTATAAGCTTCCTATAATCCTTTTGTTGATTCTCCTAAGAAAGTTTTCATATATCTATACGTTGTTTCTGCATATGTATCGTGATATGTTTTTATATAATCTGCTATTACTATCCCTTTCCAAAGGTCTATTATTGAGTTCCACATTTGTGGATCATGGGCAGCTATATTTAATATCTTTCCTTTATTACCTCCTTCTTGTAACCTAATAGGTTCCTCTATAGACTTTCTTTTTTCCTGTAGGTTTTATATTTTCTGTTTCTATTTATTGTCCGATTCTATATTCCCTTCTTCTAGGTACATTTTCGGTACTAGTATCTACTGTGTTTTGTTGGGTTGTTCTCTGAAATGGACTAGAATTAGTTGACTCTATTAATTCTTTTTGGCATATTGTCACGGCCCAAAATCCACTATAGGTTATGATGGTACCTAATGTCGCAGTCAGGGAAGCCAACAATGATTGATCAACTTAGTTACTCATTTTATTTCTTTTGAGATCATAATTTTTATTAATTAAATAGTATGAAATAGAATTTACAGGATGAAAATAATAAATACGTGAACTACCATACTAAACATCCAGTAGGAACCAACATCTATTAAAGAGTATAATAATAATATGACATCCGTCTGAAATACAAGCTAGATAAGAATTTGAAATAACTCTTGATGGAGACTCTATTTGTTGTGGATCGTAACAAGGAAGTGCAGCTCAGGGTAAAGTCCCCGAAATAGCCGCGCCTCTGCACCCAGAGGACCACCAGAAACATATATACATACCTGCACAATAAGTGCAGCAAGTACAACATGAGTACGTAAATCAATGCATACCAGTAAGTATCTAGCCTAACCCCAAAGAAGTAGTGACGAGGGGCCGACATCGATACATACTAGTGATCCAATAAGACAAATACAATAAGAAGTAAGCAGATATGAGGCAGAGTAAATAAATAAAATAAACAAGTATAAATACGTGGTACAATCCTCATCTCAACAATAAACTCAACTCGCGATTAGTAGTTACCTCCTCAACTGATATATATATATATATATATATATATATATATATATATATATATATATATATATATATATATATATATATATATATATATATAATGGACCTCACCGGATAGATCTTCGTGATTCAAATCAGGAAATTCCCAGATACACTAGATTCTTGACAAATTCTACGCATGATTCTATAGGAGTAATTTATAGATATGCTGAGGCGTACGACCCGATCCCATCATAATCTGTGTGCACTGCCGAAGGTCGAACTACACAAACCATAGATGTATGAGTTATAAATTTGTAATAAAAAGACCCAATCCCATTATAATAAAAAGCTTTAACGGGTCCTTCACCCCACTCACGAATAAATGTATGAGTTATAAATTTGTACGGAGAACCTTTCGTTGAAACGCATAGCGTGGGAGAAATCGTAAGTGGAGATCTATTATTTTGCGGCTAATCATGAAGTTCGTCAAATCTCTACAATAGCAACTCTGTCTACACAAGTCTAGTCTTAAGTTGTAATGTAAAGTAAAGGAGTTTAATGAGAAAGGGATAACCCAAATGGTACCCTTATAGCATGGTAGGAACCTAAGTCTATCCGGACATAACATGAATCTAGCTACATACGGACTCTCTTCACCTTGTGCATACATAGCCCTCGCAACAAGTAGCACATATCAAATACATCACCTAGGGGTAGTTTCCCCCTCACAGAGTTAGACATGAGACATAACTCGCTCCGAAGTTCCATAACCAGCTCCAACGCTACTCTAACACCTCAAATCGATGCCCGTCGATCCAAAACTAGTTAAACAATGCGCAAATCAATATATACTCTAATACTCAAAATAAATCAATTCATAACAATTCCCAACTTCGCTCGAAAAGTCAATAAAGTCAACCCTCGAGCCCACGTGCCCGGATTCCCAAAATGTTCGAAGATAAACTTTACCCATAACACCACGAACTCAAATATATTATTTTTTCCCAATTCCATGTCCAATTTTGTGGTAAAAATCCAAAAAATACAAATTTTAGGTTTTTTTCAAAATCACACCATTTTCTATAAATTCCCATGTCAAATCCTTATAGCATTCGTGTAATTATCTTTATAGTATGCCCGAATTACTTACCTTGAAATACATAATGAAAATCTCCCCTTGAAGCTCTCCAATAATCGCCCAAACCAAGAGAGAAATGAGCAAAATTCTGACTTAAAACAATCTGCCCAGGCCCGCCCTTCTTCGCGATCGCGAATCACCTTCACGACTGCGAAGGCTAAAACAACCACCCCAAAAAAATTCTCAATGCGTTCGCGACACACTGGCCGCATTGGTGAAGCCTTCAACTCCCACTGCCTCGTGTTCGTAGGCCACGAGACTCCTGATAGGCCTCGGCTCCCTTTCCTCTTCGCATTCGCAGTTGGGCCTCCGCATTCGCTAAGCACTGCCAGTCCCTTCAACGCCTTCACATGCCCCTCTTCTCGTTCGCATAGGGAAATCATCTGTCCCCTCAAATTTCCTTCTTCGCGTTCGCGGGAAGATCTTCACGATCGTGAAACACACCAGTACACCAGCAACAACCAATCAACCAAACTTAGTTTAAAACCACCCCGAAACACACCCTGGGCCCCCGTGACCCCGTCCAATCACACCAACCAAGCCCCTAACATAAAACGGACCTGCTCAAGGTCCCAAATCACACCAAACAACATCAAACCTATGAATTGACGATCGAAATCCTTCTTTAAGCTTTCAAACTTCCAAACTTTGACGAACGTGTCCGAACCATATCAAAACATTTCGGAATGACGCCAAATATTCGTGCAAGTAAAAAATCACGATACGAATTTATTCCAAGGCTCGGAACTCCAAACGCACATCGATAACACCAAAGTCCACTTCAAACCAAACTTGTGAAATTCTAAAACTTCAAAAATTCCAACTTTCCATAATAAGCGCCTAAACGCCTTCGGGCGATCTGATACTCACCCCGAAAATACGCCCAAGTATGAAATCATCATACTTACCTATTGGAACCTTCAAATCTTGATTCCGAGGTCATTTTCTAAAAAGTCAAACCTTAGTCAATTCTTCTGTCACGACCCCAATCCTAACAGGCCGTGATGGCGCCTATCGTGGAACTAGGCTAGCCAACCATCACTTTACTACGCATTTGTTCAATTATAAGAGTTCACAATTTAATAATAAGCATGCAACCATAATATAAATAATGAAATTAATGTCTTAGCGTTCCCATATTAGCCTAAACAGCCTCCCAAGAACTAGAGTCAAAGTCATGAGCATCTAAGAATAAATAAATCTAACTCTGCTAAAACTATAATATATGTCTCTGAATCAAATGCTAATATTAAATAAGGAAGGGAAATGGAGAAGCTGTGGACGCTGGACAACTACCTCGAAAATCCCGTAAATGCTGCTATCGAACCTGCATCAGCTACTGTAGCAAGCTAGTACCTGGATCTGTGCACAGAGGCACAGGGAGTCTTTATGAGTACGCCAACTCAGTAGTAAAGAAAATAAATCTCAGTCTGAGTAATATAAATACACAGAACAGATACACAATTCCACAAAACCAGTAAAACACCAAGTCACCATGTAACATTCATCAATTATAAGTTCGAAATCAGTTTTCAGAAATCCCTTGAAAACAAGTACAATATCAGTATATCTGAATAACATTTCTCAGTAAAACCAGTTTGAAAACTAAGTAAATCATAGTTTGAAAACTCAGTAAAAATCTTCATAAAACTTCCCCTCGGGCCATATTCAATTCTCACCACAATATCTTTCAGTATTAGCCCATCAGGCAACCTCACAATCACTCTACCCATCAGGCAACCTCACAATCACTCTGCCCNGCCCATCAGGCAACCTCACAATCACTCTGCCCATCAGGCAACCTCACAATCACTCATCATAAGCCCCGCGGGCATCACTCAATTGGTACCGACACTCACTGGGGGTGTGTTACAGACTTCGGAGGGGCTCCTATAGCCCAAGCGCAATAATAAGCCACAACATGGCATAAATCACACACAATATAGGCCCGCAGCCTCACTCATATCATAACATCCTCACAATATAGGCCAGCAGCCTCATTCAGTCAGACACTCTCAATTTTCTCTTCATGCCATAATATACCGGGTTCTCGACCCAAAAACAGTGTTTCATTTTTAAGAAGTAGTATCAAAA
>ML280037.1:394-41215 GCA_005239495.1 Nicotiana undulata | reverse complement strand
GAAAATTGAAAATTTCGTTTAGTTTGAGTATGGAGGAAAGTTCGCCCAGAATTGCATGAAATATGTATGAAACAGGGGAAACGTTAAAAGCGATGGAAACGTTAAAAGCGATGGAACAGAAATAAGCTTGCAAAATGGGCCGGGTAAATAATTTGGGCCAAATGGGTAGAAAAAGTAATTAATTTGGGACTGGGTATTAAAGAGTAATTAGTTTGGGTTTAATGGGTATTAAGTGAGATTTTCCCAATAAAAAAGGCTGGAACCAAAGTGTGATTTTTTTGGACTCAAGAAACCGAAATGAGTGTAAAAAAAAATAGTAACCAAGGACGTTAAGGTATAGCCGCCTTTAAAAGGGCGTTATATAAAAAATGACTTTCCTAAAGGCGCTATACAGGAAGCTGATTAGACGTCCATGTATAGCGCAGTTTATTAAGGTGCTATACATATAGCGCATTAATAAAATGCGTTATACATGTTCAAATACACGTCCCCTTCCCTTCCCCCACGTTACACGTCCCACAAAAAGTAATGAGTGTTGGTCCTACTCCTAGATAAGCCTTTTCTTGTTGTGGGTTGTTTGTTTCGGATTTAAATTTTCAATTCTTCAACTTTTCGAAAAACATAAATCGAGGTATTCCGATTTAGTTTAGGTCAAAACTCATATAAATAATACATAGATCGAGGTATTCCGAAAAACTTACCATGTTGTTTTGTGTGTTTTTTTGCGATTAAACTGGTATGTTATTTTTATCCGGATTAAGATATTCGTGTGCTAAAACAATATGTAAAAATTCAGAAATCATTATTATTTGTTAAAAAAAATGTTAATAATGATTTTTTCTACGGTTTTGTATGTATTTTCTTGAATGTTTTGTGATTAAATGTATTTATTATTTTTATCTAGTTTAAATTATTTATTTTCTTAAAAACTAGTAATATAGTGCCCTTTTAGCGTAGTAAAATGTAGTGTCTTTTAGCGTAGTATCCTTGTAGTTTAAGTATCCCTTATACTCAAAAATATGTCAAAATTATTGATAGATCAAACACAAACTCTATGCAATTAAATCTTGTATAATTATAAAAATTAATTATTTAATTTACAAACAAACATATAAAATAATAAAACTAACACATACAAGAATTCAGGATAGCTTGGTGCTTCTGGGCCTCAAATATCGAGCATGGAACCCATATGTGAATACTTAATAATTAAATATTGTATAATTATAAAAATTAATTATTTAATTTACAAACAAACATATAAAATAATAAAACTAACACATACAAGAATTCAGGATAGCTTGGTGCTTCTGGGCCTCAAATATCGAGCATGGAACCCATATGTGAATACTTAATAATTAAATATTGTATAATTATAAAAATTAATTATTTAATTTACAAACAAATATATAAAATTATAAAACTAACACATGCAAGAATTCAGGATAGCTTGGTGCTACTGGGTCTCAAATATCGAGTCTGCAACCCATATGTGAATACTTAATAATGAAATATTGTATCATTATAAATTAATTATTTAATTTACAAACAAACATATAAAATTATAAAATTAACATGTAAAATAATAAAACTAACACATACAAGATTCAGGATAGCTTGGTGCTACTCGGCCTCAAATATCGAGCATGGAACTCATATGTGAATGCTTAATAATTAAATATTGTATAATTATAAAAATTAATTATTTAATTTGCAAACAAACATATAAAATTATAAAACTAACATGTAAAATAATAAAACTAACACATACAAGAATTCAGGATAGTTTTGTGCTACTGGGCCTCAAATATCGAGCCTGGAACCCATATGTGAATACTTAATAATAAATATTGTATAATTACAAAAACAACACATGTAATTAATGTTGTTTAATTTACAGTAGACGACATGGAGGTGCCACCTATGCATCCCGAACCTTTCAGCGATGAGCTATTGTTGTTATAGGGCGATCATAGGTTCGTCCACATATGGGAGGGAGAGTTACTGGCCCAGACTCTCCGCGCCAGGAGAGTGGACGATATGTGGGACTTTTTGAAGGACAAAGTTCTCCATCCCCGTGTAGTCAGACGGCTGCAGGAACGGGCTTCTACATGATTTTGGAGATCGGGCGGTTGCAGCTCGATTGGTCTTTTGTCACGGCCCTGATAGAGTGGTGGCGACCGGAGACGCACACATTTCACCTGCCCATTGGCGAGGCCACCATCACACTGCAGGACGTGGAGGTTTTATATGGGTTGCCCGTTGATGGACACCTCGTCGCTCCACCGCAGGCCATGAGAGAGATGACACATGGGCAGTATTTGGACATGCTGGAGCAGCTCACTAGTTTCAGACCACAGGATGAGACAGCACAGGCTGGGACCAATCGTCTGCAGTTGACGACTATTCGACAGCATTTGGAGATATTTCACCCTGACATAACTGGTGATACACCGGATCTGCATATTCACCAGTACATGAGGTTGCTGCTACTCCTTTGGAGGGGTGTTGTTCCCGAACACTTCGGGGAATCTAGTCAGCTTGAGATTTCTTTATCATCTTGAGCGGCTAGATGATTTACCCCAGTAAAGTTGGGGTGTTGCTGTTCTCGCCTACTTGTACAGGCAAATGTGCAGGGCGAGCATGGGCACCCACCATGACGTATGAGGATTTTTTCCGCTGCTACAGGTGACAACATATTCGAATACTCTATTCATTATAACATACCTAGTAAAAATATATCTTAAATTTTACATCAACTTTGTATGTTAGGTTTGGGCCTGGGAAAGGTTCCTACAGTTGCAGCCACCTCTACCACCATTACCTCCGGATGTACCACCTCTGTTTCTCCCTCTAGCTAGGAGGTGGTTTCTCCGGTGGGGATATGTACAAGATTACGAGGCTAGGCATAATCTCCCCTTGTGTAGGGATTTGTTGGATTTGTTGGAGGACGCACAGGTAAATGTATACCTTAGTTTACTTGGCATAGATTCACATGTGTTGCGTATACTCACGTTTTCTGTTGTTACTTAATAGTTCATATGGACGCCATACAGCGACGAGTTGATAGCCGGCATGCCCGATTATTGCTCGGCCGACCGACTTATTTGGAGCTCTTTCGTCCCGCTGATGTGCCTTGATATTGTGGAGCATCATGCCACAGAGCATGTACTTCGCCAGTTTGGCCGTTCGCAGCTTGTACCGACACCGCCCACATGGCAGACCACACATTACACATGGGATGATCGTTCCAGAGTGGAAGACGCATATGTGGCATGGCTAGAGGCGCATGTCGATACTTGGGACCGGCGACTTGACTTGATTCCCCTCCATCCCCCCTCATCGCGCCAGATGGATACTTTTCATGATTATATGCGTTGGTATCGCGGTGTTACCCGACTTTTTGTCGGGAATCCCATTCATCAAGCTGGAGGTCGGTACGTTCCATACGCCGGACGACACGAGGCACTGGTATGTTATTTGGTATTCTTACTTATATAACTGTAACCTAGCGTTATGTAATTTATATTTTACATGTTGTGCAGGATATTGGCCTACATCTATTCTACAAGTTGGGACTGCAGATGCAGCAGCATGCCGGCGAGGGAGCGGCCACTTTGCACGATTATGGCCGGCATGTTACAGTGATGGCTGCCCGGACACTGCGGCGAGCCCGAGAGGATCAACGCTTAGAACACGACCCTGCTTATGTGACGTCAGAGAAGTACCAGCGAGGTAGGGGTGTCCCGCGAGGTAGGGGTTCCCCACAAGGTGGGGGTGTCCCACGAGGCAAGGCTGGCCCACGAGGTAGGGCTGTCCCACGGGGTCGTGGGGGAGACGAGGAGGTTGTCCCCAGCAAGGGGGCGTTGAGGCACCTGTTGAGGATGTTGGAGCTGATCTGCCAGGTGACCTCAATGAGCCAGACGAGCATCACAGCAGCATGCCGTCATACATCCTTCAGCTGCAACTCACTCCAGGGACTTCGCAGGTGACCCCGTCAGATCCATTGTTGATCATGGGCACGAGCATTACCAGAGAGGATTGAGATGCGTACTTTCCAGGCCCATCGACCGCTACTAAGGATCGGCCGACGCGAGATATGGATAGTGGGCGTCGGCTAAGTTATGGCACATCATCGAGGGGTACTAGGGATCTTTCACAGACGCAGGTATGTTTGTATTACTATTAAATTTAAATTTGTTTTTTTTCTCATTGATTTGCCATAAGTAACTTTATAATTTTCTTATTAAGTATTCATCCTCGCCCGTCACGGAGGCCTCTTGGTGCGATGTTGAGCTGGCTGCGACGGATGATTATATTCAGGAGCCCGACGAGACCATGGTACGACAATTTAAATTTTTGTGACTTAACACGTACATTTCTAATATATATTTTCATATACTAAGATGACTTATTCTTCTGTAGGTTACTACTGGACCGATGGCCTCTTCTACCGATCCTGCCAGCACTACTGATGATCATGCTGCAACGCATCCTCCGATAAGGAGGCGACGTGATGAGGATGATCCTGATAGCGTAGTCGGGCAGGATGGGATGCGCCCCAGGCCAGCAGCTGCATTGAAGCACATAGTACGTGGGACACATTGATTTTTTTTGTATTTATGTAAATAATAGCAATAATTTTTATTGTTTACATTATATGCGCATTATGTATTTATTTTTCCGGCTCGTCGTTATTTTAATACTACAACACAAACACAAACATAGCAACTTAGCATAGTTTAAATTCAGTACTACTAATGAAAATACATGACATGAAAAGCATAAAGATAAAATACTACACTCAACACATACATGTGTTTGTTTAGTCACTATCGCCCACTATTCTCTGCTTCAACCACTCAAATTTCTCCTACAACCTATTTTTTTCTTTTTCCACCTCTTTTAGTTTCTCCTTCAACGCCGCAATTTATCGTTTCATTTCAATCGCATCACGTTCGTACCTTTTGTTCATATCATAATAAGACAGCAAAGATTGTTTGTAGCATTCATGCTTACAGGGTTCATCAAGTCATACCTCAAAATTGCAATAGTTTTCATTGTTGCCTCCAAACATGTTTACACACATCCAGTATTTGCGCCCAGCATGACCATCCTCCCAACAGTCATTCACCATAAAACGTTTGCCACAATAGCACATTGGTACATAAATGCGTTCAGACATTTGTTAAAGCGAAAACAAATCCTACTTTTATGGAAAATTTTGCTATTTGTTATGGTTAAGCGCAGAAAATAACTAGAATGCGCTAGTTAGTTATAGGCAAGGCAACACACATAACGTAGTATTTAACTGTGCTATGTTTCGCGTGTTAAAGATCCTTTCGGATACACTACAACTTTTTGCAGGCGGACAGCTTTTCAGGTCGACAAGACAACACACATAATGTAGTATTTAAGCGCGTTATGCTTCGTGTGTTAAAAATTCTTTCGGATACAATACAACTTTTTGCAGGCGGGCAGCTTTTCAGGTCGACAAGACAATACACATAACGTAGTATTTAACCGCGCTATGCTTCGCGTGTTAAAGATTATTTCGGATACAATACAGATTTTTGCAGGCGGGCAGCTTTTCAGGTCGACAAGACAATACACATAACGTAGTATTTAACCGCGCTATGCTTCGCGTGTTAAAGATTATTTCGGATACAATACAGATTTTTGCAGGCGGGCAGCTTTTCAGGTCGACAAGACAACACACATAACGTAGTATTTAACCGCGCTATGCTTCGCGTGTTAAAGATTATTTCGGATACAATACAGATTTTTGCAGGCGGGCAGCTTTTCAGGTCGACAAGACAACACACATAACGTAGTATTTAACCGCGCTATATATATTCACATTGTCAAACATCTTCCTCTTCCGACAGTGAAGTTTTCTAATAATTTTAGATTGAAATTTGAAAGTCAACGTAATAAGTTTGGTTTTCTAATTCAATACTATTTTTGATAACATGAACGAGAGGGAGAAATTCATTAATTTACTACACTGAAAATGTTAAATATCAATAAGATTTAACAACAATGGAAACATAATTTTATTTGAAACATTTGGAACATAAAAAATTACATGTACTTATTAAAACCACATTACGGAAACAAAATACTACGTGTATCCTTGATAGTTGGGCACATTAGATGAACTTCCATCAGGAGCTGGATTACCGCCGCCGCCCAAACTAGCTGAAGGACATTTTCGACGGTCGTGTCCTACTTGCGAGCATATACCACATTTGCGCGCATAAACGGTATCACGAACATCCATTTTGTTCTATATACGCGTTCTTTTTTTCACCTGCAGCTGACGCAAAAACTTTTTGTTACACACCATTTTAAATTGTTTCGGCGGCACCCACTGGCTGCAACTTCCCACGATAGGTGTTTAAGTATGCAGCAACACTATATTGTTTATCAATGTAATTGGTTGGCCCTAAACCTGTATATTGAAAGCACCTGATGGCATGTGACCACGGCATGTGGTAGATGGACCATTTCCCACAAGAGCATATCCTTCTAGATTCATTTATGGTGTGTACATTATTCCCCCGGTTTTGATGGATAGCGGTGCGAACTTCAAAAATATTTTGGTCGTGATCATAATGTAAAAATGAATGCCAATGTGCTCGCCGCATGTATTTCTCAAATCTTTTCATTGGCAATGGCATAAATTCAATACCCCTTTCCATCAATGACGTTGCAGCTGCAACCCTTCCAACAAACCTCTTTGTCATCTGCTTGAATGACATCCGCACCATGGCAGTGACAGACAATCCTCGTGCCGACTTCAATAACCCGTTGAAAAGCTCTAACACGTTTGTAGTCATAATTCCCCATCTTCTGCCACCACCCGCATGAAAAGTCTACTTTTCAGGCTTATGTCGCAGTAACCAACGATAGGATGCCTCGTCTTCCTGCCTGATAGATTTCATGTGACTCCGAAATTTATGCTCTTGGTGGTCTGTTGCAGCCATCCACATTAAATCATGCAAATCCTTGTTGGGATGTGCCTTTTGGATATTGGCCTTCAAGTGTCTCAAACAGTAACGGTGGTCGGCATATGGTTTCTGCCATGCAGGCAAATTCTCTACAGAACTTAAAATACCACCATGCCGATCAGATATTAGACAAATACTTGAACGTTGTTTGACAACGTGCTCTTTCAAGTGGTTCAAAAACAGCGCCCACGTTTCTTGGCTTTCATTGGCAGAAATAGCAAAAGCTAGATGAAATATTTGTTCATTAGCATCTACTGCAACGGCGATCAACAACTTAATATCATACTTTACATAGACATGAGTGTCGTCTATGGATATTACCGGTCGGCAATGCAGAAAACCATCAATTGCTGGTTCAAATGCCCAGAACACGTATTTGAATATATATTCTGGTATTCCCAGAGTCCGCTCAAGCTTCCATTCAAAAACGCTCCCGGGGTTAAAGTGTTGCAATCGGACATGTATCTGGGTAGAGCTGCAAATGACTCATCCCAATTACCATAAACAATTTCAAACGCACGTTTGCGCCCGAGAAATGCCTTTCTTTTGGTAATGGTACAGCCATACTCCTGGTGGACGGATGTAATGCACTCTTTGATCTTATACCTTATGGATGTTTCAATGTGTGGAATCAGGATAAGAGAAATCAAGTCAGCATCCAAGTTGTAGTGATTCACATTTAATGTGTCCATTTCACAAGTGTGGGTGGCAATATATTTACCCATTTTCCACATACATGTATTCTTCTTGCTCGCACGCAGCATCCAATGACAACTTGTAAACCATATACGGCAAACAACCTTGTATACCTCTGGAGTTGACTCCCATACCGTCATCTCACGACACTCTCTTAGGTTGTACATTTTCACCGCCCTGCTTATGCGCATTTTATAGGAAAAAGCATGCCCTTTGCCAGCACCGTTGGTCTGGACTCATCCCACATTGCCGAATTTTGTCAAAATCCCCTGTGAGGGCATCCACATCTGGCATACTTAGCAAATGATCAAGGTAGGGAATCTCCCTTGAATGAAACGGCACTTGGTACTCGTACACTCTTGCTCTAACGGGGGGTGGAGCATGCTCCCTCGTCAAATCAGGTCCATCATTATCTTCCTCCTCATCACCACCCTCATCAGGGATCGGTATGTAATATACGGACTCATCGGCATTGTTTTCATAATCATTGTTTTATTCATGACTTTGTGTATCTGCCAGATCCTGATTAAATATGTCGTCTTCGGGCAATTGAGTCAGGACACGTGGTTCAACTTGCTCGTTTTCACTGCACAAACAACAATATAATAAGCTACTCAAATTGATAAATATTTTACATATAGCTATATCACTTCACTTACAAGTCGTAATGTGTTGACATTCTATGATGGACATTATCATGTTGGTGATGGCTCCCGGATGGACCACCATGATCCAACAAACCAGAACTACGCATATTCCAACTGGGCATGGGTTCATAACTTGTAAAATTCATATCTGGTTGGTACCCCCTGTGGAATATATGAGTGTTAATACAAATTCAATACAACAAAAATAAACATCATAACACAAAGGAAAATTGAAGTTTACCACTCGTCTTGTGGATTATGTAAAGTATGAGAGAAATTATTTCCTCGCTCCTCATTCGCTCGTGGAGATAAGTCTAAATCAGGCCAAACTCATTCAATCGGAACCTGTTCGGCAAAAACTGCTCAAGAATAACCACCTGATGGTTGAGGGTTATCCCTGCTTTGCGCAACCTTATTATTGCGAACGTCTTCAACCTCACGTACATTTCCAACATTTTTATCACAAGAAATTCACGTTATTATCCGGAGTCCTCAAAAATCACTCAAAGTTTCATCATCCTCGATGTTAAACTCAGCGTAACAAGCAACCCACTGCGGAGTGACATAATACATATATCTTCTGGTTGCTTTAAGGTCCACCGAACGTTTCCTTACACTCATTTTTTTACGTAACAGCGATACCAATGTATCGTACTCCATTGGAAGTGGAAACTTAACATGACACTGTGGAGATAAACTATAGCTCACAGAGTTATTCGCCTCCACAACCTCACCCCCCCCACCCCCCCAATATAATGAAACTCTTACTTTTCGCTCTTCAGACATTATGACAAAATGCTTGAAATTTTAACAAGAAGAAAAATTTAATANCCCCCCCCCCCCCCCAATATAATGAAACTCTTACTTTTCGCTCTTCAGACATTATGACAAAATGCTTGAAATTTTAACAAGAAGAAAAATTTAATAGGAGTTAGGAATATTTTTGAATGGATTTTTGCAAAATCATTAACGCCTTTAAATAAGGCAATGCCCGGACCGAGGGGTTGAATGTTTTTAGGTATAACGCCCTTTTAAAGGGCGTTATACCCATTTGAATTATTGTTATGTCAGTTTAGCGCATAAGAGTTATTAGTGGGCCCACAAAATATGTATAACGCCCTTTATAAATATGCTATACATGTCAGTCTTGTCAAAGTCCGGTATAGCGCCTTTAGGAAAGGCATTTTATATATAGTGCCTTTTTAAAAGGCGCTATGCCTTAACGTCCAAAACGAACGTTAAGGTAAAAGGGCGATATATATAGTTTGGTCACTAATTTCTTTTTTACACTCATTTCGGTCTCTTGAGTCCAAAAAGACCACATTTAGGTTCCGAGCTCCTTCTAAGATATGTAGTCTTAAACAACCATAATATTTGTGGTTGTAAAACTTTTGAAACTTGTGATCTGAAACCTTTAATAACGTTTGGTGGCTATAAATGTTTCTTGTTAAGGAAATATTGAAAAGTGTCAAACTTTTTAGAATTAACAAGGAAATAGTACCAATCTTTTTGAAACAGAGAGAGTAATAAAAACATAAACCGTTGCCTTTTTATTCTCGCATGGGGCAGATATAGCTTAAACCATTATTCTCGCAGTCAGCTATAGAACTCGAGCAACAAAGGTTTGAGTAGGACGACTGGGCTCTAAATACAAAAATTGTACACAACGTATCCTCTTCCCATATAAAACTAAGAAAAAAAATATTTCAGGAACTAAATTTAAATACTAAAAGAAAACCTAAAGAAGAGAGGGCCTACCTCTAATATACATCCCATAATTTTCTTCTAATTAACTTGAATTAAACGGTATTTTTTAGGATAGTGGAAATCGACTATAAACAAGACCTAGCATCTCAGTGAATCAAATGAATGCAACTACCTCTTTTCTTTTGTTTGTGCTTTTTATCCCATCTATCTTACAACTATAGTAATACTAGTTACAAATCAAAATTGTGGAGTCGTAAAGACCACAAAAGCTAGTTCTTTTACACTCAATTAGAAAGAGCATCCAAGCTTTTAAGCAAATAGAATAAACTTGCATAAGCTTATGCATCTTCCTAGACATACTATCCGGCCATTCCATCTGTGGGGTTATCAAATACCTGGCAATAAGTTGCCCCTCCGTCTAAGCTACTGCAACGTACAGTTGTGGTGATTGACAATTCTCGAAGATCATTTATCCTTTGGGAAATTACAGGGGCAAAACAATCAACCAACTGATACTGTAAAGACCCGACAGATTCTTCCAATGTATCATTTTTTTTGGGTCCGATGGAATTCATAGGTATAGGAAGAAGCCGAGATCAAGATTTTTGAATCAATGTCAGAACAAACTGCCACCAGCAAGACCACCACGGCAAGAGGGGTGAGAAAGAATCCAATCAAAACCGAGTACGGGCCTCTAGAAGCCAGATGCTTGCTCCTGCACAGCTGGCAGAGCTTCATCCTTGGAAACTCATCTTGTCAGATCATGTTAACAGCATTCAATAAGGTATAACATATGGCAGAGCACAAACATCAGCAGCCTCTATTTGCAAAGCTTCAGACCATACCCAATGTCCCTTATTGACTTCATCTGGACACGTCTCAGCTTTCTTGGCCGGAGTTCTTTCAGTTCCCAACAACCATTCCTGGTCATCAAACCCAGACCAATCGTCCACCTTAGGAACTGCAAGTATCTGGCTTAAAAACTTGGAATCGGGATGAGGAGGTCTTTTAGATGCTTCAGCTATTTGATCAGCACCAGGAATGATGGATGAAGCCTTTGCCTCAGCACTGAATAATGGCTGGCCTTCTATACCACCATTCACCTTGTGCTTCTTGTTCTCCACTTTAATACCAGTAGCAACTTCCTGTTTACTGGAGGAAAACAGGTCTGCTTTTGGGTGTGTGTCAAATTTCTTTCCATTCTGTGTTGGCTGCGGAGAGGATGACGGCCGTAGCAATTTAGCAGGCCTGAGTTCACTCTCTGTACAGCATAACAGAAAAGCAACACTAATCAGCCAAACCAAAAAGTTAAATAGAGCTGAACACGCTTGTTTTAGTTCAAGCAATTTGCATTAGAAATACATCAAATATGGTGGCTACAAATTCCCTAACAGACTACTGCACCCAAAATCAAAAGAACTCTATCAAGGCAATCTATTTCAGATACATAACTCACATAGCTTTGACGCATCCACGGGGTAGGATGTAAAGTCAATACAACAGAAAATAGCAGGCTGTTAGTAGTTTTTTTAAACTCACCATGCAGGAAACCATTAGTTTCAACATCCTTCCTCTTTCTGTTAATTCCCACGTTGACTGTACCAGCAATGCTTTCCTTGGATATAAGTGGAAGTTTATTGTTAATTCCCACGTTGACTGTACCAGCAATGCTTTCCTTGGATATAAGTGGAAGTTTATTGTTAATTCCCACGTTGACTGTACCAGCAATGCTTTCCTTGGATATAAGTGGAAGTTTATTGTTAATTCCCACGTTGACTGTACCAGCAATGCTTTCCTTGGATATAAGTGGAAGTTTATTGTTAATTCCCACATTGACTGTACCAGCAATGTTTTCCTTGGATATAAGTGGAAGTTTATTGTTAGTAAGACCAACAAAGTCATTCTTATTGATGTCTCTTGATGTATCCTCCTGGTTTTTCTTGTGTTCACTTTTGCCCTTTGCCTTCTCTTCCTTTTTCTTCTCTTTTTCCTTGTCTTTCTGCTTTCCATGACTTTTCTTTTCCCTATCTTTATCCTTGTTTTTCTCTCTTGGTTTGTCATCACGTCTTTCTTTAGGTTTTTGTTTTTCCTCTCTTGTCTTCTCAACATTTTCTTCCAATGGCCTGGGGATTCCTTCAAACTTGCTTTTTGCCATCGTAGAAAGGCTGGGAGGTATTGCATTAGCTCCAATTTTAAGTTCACCCCTGAAAGCTTGCCCATCCATCTTATTGTTAACAAACCCTTTCTCTTTGTTCTTTTCCTTGTGTTGAGCCAAATTTCCAGAATCCTTGATGCGCACCCTGCCTGTCTCTTCATCCCTTTTGCACTCAACTGGAAATCTCTCCGCCAACTGACTTTGAGCACCCTTCTCTGCATCTCTGATCCTCCTGTCCAACTCTTGCACAAATTTTGAGTCCTCTGTCTCAACAGCAGAGAGGCCAGGCTGGATGTGAAACTGATCGGGGCGCTTGCTTTTCTCTGAGCTGATGTTTCTATCCCTATCTCTGAGCTGATGTTCATCTCTCCCTTTATCTGAGCTAATGTGTCTATCTTTATGTTCATCTCTCTCGTGAAGTTTCCCTCCAGTAGAAGGCCCAGGTAGAGCGGCAACTCTAGCCTCCTCAGAGATGCTGCTTTTCTCTTTATCCTTGTCCTTGTCCTTGTCCTTGTCCTTCCTTTTGTCCTTGTGCTTTTCCTTCTTGTCCCTGTGTTTATCCTTTTTCTCTTTCTTTTCTCTGTGTTTCCCATCACTTTGGTCTTTATCCCTTTTTTCTTTACCTTCTCTCTTTTCCTTGTCTTTCTTTTCCTTTTTATGTTTTTTCTCCTTCCTTTTCTCCTGCACACATGAAAAAGAACTGTTAGTTTATACCAAACAGTCGATTACAAATTTTTTTGGGTTTGACAAGTCAAGTACAACTAGTTAAAAGATCCTTATGCAAAAGGAGGAAAATCCAAAACATGTCAAATCTAGCACAATATTATAAATAGCTGATATACTACCAAAATTTGGAAAACCAAATGAGGAACTCGAGTTCAGGTGGAAATCCTAGATCTATCTGGTGAATGCTCAAGAACAAAAGTTTCCAATAGTTGAAGAGAAAAGAAAATCAACCACCAGTTAAGAACTTAAATGATCATCATAGCAAACAAAACACTGAGTAGTCACATACTATTAAATTTGTATGGTAAACATTGTTTATTAGTAAGAAAGGCAAAACATTTAACAAATACATACAATCACTTTTAGTAAACCTGGTGCCCCAATATCTTACGCTACAGTGAAGCGCAGAACAGGACATCAGCAAACACACTATTAAAAGGCAATCACATCTCACCACGGCTCCAGCTTAATTAGCAGGATCCAAAAGCAATATACAAGTTTTGCTTCTTGAATATGAGTTTAGGCATCATGGAGGATGCATTTAAAAATCAAATAGTTCCTAATCAGTCTCCTTTCGAAAAGTTATCGTCATAGAAGAAGTCCATAATTAACTTCTACAGTCTCCAGCTCGTGCCATGTGAAATGCCTTTATAATGAATGATGTTCCATATTGGGTTCAGATAGTACAAAATTATAACAGCAACAGAAAATATCGATGACAAAAAGAGCCCTCATCGTCTACTTCAGATCACAGGAATCACTAATGAACTTATTCCAGCATAATGATTTCACCGAACGGAGGCTGTACAGCAGACCATTCATACACCTGATAAAAAGTGTGACATGCGAAACCAGCTTCTAAACAGATCCCTCAAAAACAAGAAACCAACCACCTTACTTTGGACAAAAGAGGGACGACAAACAAGCAATTTCACGACTGAAGAATCACCACAAAAAGCCAGACAGTTCAATTCATCAACAAGTTGGCATATCTTACATTTTATTTTATTTTGAAAAGGAGGGACGACAAGCAAGCAATTTCATGACTCAACAATCAACACAAAAAGCAAGACAGTTCAATCCATCAACAAGTTGGCATATCTCATATTAGTCACTTTCTTATGCCAATCTGAACTAGAGAACCTATATGAATGGAAATTCCCATAAGGACATCATGACCAAAAGTCATCCTCATCTTGGTATAGCATACAATGCTAACAAATAAATGAAAAAATATGAACAATAAAAAAAATATGTTCACATGCATTACAGAATAATATGGGCACGAGTATTACCAAATGCAAAAGCATAATGTAGCCGACTCGTAACAAGTCAACTTCACATCTTCAGAGGACACAATCACCTCAAATAACTCTGCCTGTTTGAGCTTGCTCACATTACTAGTTTGAAGCCTGATTAAAGGATGAGGGCTCCAAGTAGTTGAGAACCAGCTTAAAACTAGTCAATTTATGATGAACTCACAAAATAGAATACGTTGGGACGTATTCAATTTGACAGTGTTACATCGGACTTCGGTGTGATGAAAAATGGGCAAGTGGTTCCATCACATCACTCCAAGATAAGGGAATATGAGCAATGGTTCATATGAATTTGGGTAAAGTAGTTACTCCCGCCACATCAGCGCCCGATGTGGTGCAAGATAGAGAAAGAGTTCTAGCATCATGAACGGATGAGGGCAAAGAAGCAAGATTTCGTGAGCCACACAATAAAACTTTGGGGGGAAAGTAAGTGCACGTACACATGGTGACACTATAAAAGTGAAGTGAATCACTTCGGATTTATATCTCGTACATCTACAAAAGTAGGCTATATTGTTTCTAAGAAGATTGATAAAAATTAGTAAGAAGAGCAAAAGGGATCTATAAGTGGCGTTAGGTGTTCCTTGACCATGAAAAAGCACGTAATAGAGTGCCAAGAAAAGTGTTTTTGGTGGGTGGTTGAAAAGAAAGTAATTTATACAAAATATATAAATGTCGTGTAGATATGTATGAAGTAGTCATTAGTGTGAGAACAATTGTATGAGATACAAGGGAGTTCCCCATAATCATGGGTTTACACCAAGAATCAACATTCAGGCCATACTTGTTTATCCTAGTTATGTATGAGCTAGCGAACAATATTTTTCTTCATGATAGAGTCAAAGGTGTATGATATTTGCAGACGGTGTTCATTAACAAAACTACGAAAAAAAACATACACTTGCTTACCCTAGTTATTAGATGAGCTAACAATATAGAGGATAAGGTCCCATGGTGTATGATATTTGCATACGATATTGTGTTAATTAACAAATCAGAAGGTGTCAACCAAAAGCTTGAACTACGGAGAAGCACACTAGAAAGCAAGGGTTTTAAAATAAAGGTTAGTAAGATTAAATATATGCTCTTCAAGTTTAGCCAACATTAGAAAAGTTAAGCTAAAACAACCAAACTAAGAGGGGAGGTTTGGACCTTTTCCCAAGTAAATATAGTCCTACTATCGTAAAACAACCAAATTTTCCCTGTCTCCACATTTATCTTCTCCCACAAATCTAGCAATTTCTCAAAAGGTGAACTTCTATGGATATAATCCTACAAATACACTACTCTAAATAGATTCAGATGATAATTAACTTACAATGCCCCAAACTAAGATTCTGTAACTCAAAATAATTCAACTGAAACCACAGCCATGGCCAAAGACCCTTAGCTAATAACAAAGATACATAATCCAGCTGAAGTATTGATGGGAAGGAGTCATCAACTCCAAATAAAGGATGGAAAGCATGACAAGCAACCAGCAACTTCCACCAAAAGGATAGAGTATAGCGCACCCAAAGGAAGAAAATTAACATACCATTCAGTTGGATTCAATTAAAAACAAATGTTACTTGTCATAATGTTCTAGAGATTTCGCCTTAGATAACTAAAGATCTCTAAAGCAATCTACTTACGCATCACATCAACGCGGAAAGCAGATCCCTTATTTTTCCTTTTAATCAAATATATACTATTTTTTCAGCAGTGCTTTTAGAATGTCTTCTTCTGCTACATTAAGACAATTGCTTTTAGAAATGTAGTCTCCCAATATAAAAGATAACACTAGTCGGCTCAGAAGCATCCATACTTATAAATTTCCAATCAATTAATTGACATTAAGTACCATATGAAAGAAAACATCTTTTGGAACAGCCCTTGCATCACAATCCACAACCAATAATCTCCAAATAATATGTTACTGGTCAGCATTATTAGAACATTAGAACGTGCCATTTGGCACTGCTTCGGATTATTAGAACACATCCACAAAAAGTGATAACAATATAAGTTGAACAGACCTCTTTCAATAAGTCACCCTCCTCTGGTCTAAGCTTCTTTTCATATCCCCGTGGTGGAAACGGAAAGCAGCGCGACATTGCACAAAATTTTACACCGAGATAATAATAATACTCCAATTAATTTCTCACAGCAGTGTTGTTCCAGTAACGGAACGAACCAGAAATTATACTCTTGTCCATGCACCATGTCCCCACATTCCTTTCAAACTTCAGTTTGCTTCCATTTAATAGCTCACTCGCTCAATCAAACCCAAAATCCACTAATTTAAACTTGCAAAATCCACTAAATTAAACTTGATCTTCACTTCAAATTTCACAAAACAAGAGTCAAAAACACAGTATTTCACAACTGAGTCAAGGCAAAACTGCTAATAACTCTATTAATATCTACAGTCCTCTTCCATTGCTCAAATCCCCTGCCAATTTTGCTCGCATTAATGGGCGATCAGTGGATCAATTACTACTATTGAACTCTTCAAAACCCTAATTAGATGAATATATCCCAATAATTGAGCTCAATCACTTAGAGTAAGCGATCCCGATTTGAAAACCCTAGAAAATTCCACAATGTCTCAGTAACAAATAAGAGTACCAAACAAAAAAACAAAAGTGCGTTGAAATTCGAAGGAATCAAAGTGGAAAATTCCACACTTTTTTTTGTTCGTTTTATCAAAAAAGGCGAATCCAGATAAAAACCGAAATTCCAAAAAATGCCGATAAAAATCCCCAAAGTACCCAAAAAATAGGTAACTTCAAGCTGAAATCAGAATCAATAAAATCAGATTCAAAATTCTTCTTCTTCTTTTTTTCCTTTTAGTGAGTGTATATATAAATATATATATTTACCTTGCCCGCTACAAAGTGAAGAACATTGTAGGAGGGACAAGATCTCAAATATAAATAACCATAAAAATGGTTAATAATCGAATTTTCAACTCGAGAATCAAGTTTTTGTGTTTAAATATGTGATTTAAGTAAGGGTTTGTGAGAAGAAAAATGGGGTTTTTTGGTTTTTTCGTTGTGCGCTGTTTGGTTTTTATGGGGTTCGGAAAATACACGCAAGGGAAAAAGAAAGAGAGAAAAAGGGTGAGGGCGTAAAGCCTCACATATATTGAGAGAGGAAAAAATATGTTTTTGTATAAAGGAGGATGAGAGAGAGAATTCTCACTCTTGCTTCTGTGACCGTTGGATGAATTTTGGCTCTCTCTTCATTAAATTTGTCTAAGCATTTGGTTTTTTAATATTCCCCTGTCCAAAATAAGTAATTTTTTCATTATTTTTACACATACTAAGTAAACGTTTGGACATATGAATTGTAAAATTATAAAAAATGATGAAAAAAATGCAAGTGAACATGATATTTGAAATTTAGAGTTGTGTTTGGACACTAACTCCAGTTTGGGTTGTTTTTGAAGTTTTGTGAGTGAGTTCAAGTAAAAATTGAAAATAATTTATGAACAAACGCTGATTTTGAAAAAAAATAATTTTTTTAAAAAAAATAAAGGAAAAACGAATTTATGTTCAAACGGGCTCTAAGAAATTCACATTTTAACATTAACTAGCAATGAAATTGACCATATTATCATTTACTAACTATACACATAAACAATCCTAACACATACTCCAACTTATTTACTCCAAGGACAATGTAGGAAAAAAATAATTAATTAATTCTTAAAATCTAGAAAAATCACTTATATTGGATCACAAAAAAATGTCAAAAATCACTTATTGTGGACCGGAGGGAGTAGTAACTAATCCCTCTGTATCAGTTTATGTAGACCTATTTCTTTTTTGGTATGTCCCCAAAAAAATGGCTCATTTCTAAATTTAGAAACAATTTAGCTTAAACTTTAATTGTACCAATAATGAGAAGTTTTTATAACAAATACTCTGGACCCCCTTTTAACGTGTTTAGGACCGCAAATTCAAGAAATCGTCGTTTTTTTCTTAAACTTAGTGCCCAATCAAATAGGTTCATATAAGTTGGAGCGGAGGAAGTATGAATAACGGGTATTGCTCTAAATCGACAAAAGAGGCTTGGATTGGAGATTCTCGTGTAAACATTCAAGTTGACAACCGACTTTCTAGACAGCTAGTGGGGCAGCTCGTGCACAATATATTTAGTATTCGTGCATGGCACGAGAAAGGAGGAACTCATACGGTGTAATATAGAAAGTATATCATAATGCAAGTATTTGCTTCTAAAGCTCGAACTTGCAACATATAAATCACACAAAAATAACTTTATTATTGCTATAAGGCTTCGCTCCGAATAGCGAGTTTGTTAAATAGAGGTAAGATTGTGGTTGTCTCCTGAAGGTTCATGTTATCGTGACATTCTTTTTCTACTTCATACTATCACTGAATAGTTATGGCCCCCGAGCACTACCGTCAATCATCGTGACACTAGTTATCACCGTACAACCAGCATATCCAAAACTATACCACCATCGGCCATTCACCACCGTAGTCAATTGTTTTATTATCATCAGTAACCACCATCAATAATACCTTTGTGCCAACCATCGCTATATACCCATCACAGTCGTCAATCACCTATACAACTAGTGATTGCTAGCAACTACTTTTACCAAATCTTCATTGTTCAATTATCATTGCTAAATTTTATTTCTAATTATCTACATCTTCAGTTACCACCAAGAATCACCTCAATTAGGAATGGAAATGGAGCAGGGCTAGGGCAGGGCGAAAGCTTTGCAGGGCAGGGCATGGCGAAAGCTTTGCGAGGCAAGGCAGGGCGATACTTAAATGGGGCGGGTCTGCATTCAATTTTTTTTTAAATGTTAAAGGGCAAGGCAGGGATGGGTCACTCAGATGAAGTAATCCTAGATACAATAGAAAACTGTCACGACCCAATTCCGCTCAGGTCGTGATGGCGCCCAACGACAGGGTCAAGCAAGCCAACATCTATCTACCCGTGTGATTTCTTGCGTGATTAAATGATAAAAACCCTTTTTGTAAATTTTTAAATAAGAAAACCTTTAAAACCAATCTCTAAGTGAAAGCACAAGGAAATTTACAACACGAAATAACGTAGAATCTGTTTATCTTTACCATAATATCAAGAAATCCATATACGTGCCAGAATCTAGTGTCACGAGTCAACATGCGACTGATTATAGAAAACCCTGCTAATAAATACAATGATGTCTGATAGGAAAAGATAACAAGACAAAAGTATGTGGGGAACTCCACAGTGCTGCCAAGATCGCCAAGGAAAGCAGCTCATTGTGAAATCAGCAGAAGGAAACTCTCAACGATAGCCGCCGGAATAGTGGCCAGACGCGGCTGGCTCAGACCCTGTACAGTTAAGTACAGAAGAGTAGCATGAGTACATATATTTAAATATGTACCCAGTGAGTATCCCGTCTAAACTCGAAGAAGTAGTGACGAGAGGTAGACGTTTTACTCACTAGGTCAAAATACTAGTTTATGACAATAAAGTTTCAGGTACAATAAATATGGAAAGCAGGTACACATGGAACAATCAAATAACCAAGTAGGACCTCCCGTGTCGTATCAACTACAACAGTATATGAACAAAATCACCAAATTCCTTCCAAGCCAGACATATAAAATTGATGATTCATAAATAAAACTCTCAGACAAGTAAATAGCATATAGCATGCCGAAGCGTACGGCCGAAGCGTCACAATAAGTTAAATGTGCACTACCAAGGGTCGAACGGCCCGAACCATAGATGCATCAATTACCCCGTTCACGAATCGATCATGTGACGCGGTTGACATAATATAAGGCCACCCCGCTCACAAATCATACCTGTGACTCGGGTGCTCATAATATACACAATTCCAACAAAAACATCTTTTAAATAAGGAAATTTCGGTATCACATTCGTAGCATAATCTATAACTTAAGTTTGCAGAATTTTCACTAACGTTTCCATAATGCCTCAAAGGTGTTAACTCACCACACTTACTTGCAAGGAAAGACAGACAAGACAAGTAAAGGCATGTTTGTGAATCCTAACACTACCCGACAAAGCATAGTAGTCACTACGCACGGACTCTCGTCACTTGGTACGTGCGTAGCCCCCGCAAATAGGGACATTTAATCAATACAATTACATATGGGGACAATTTCCTCTTACAAGGTTGGAAAGGAGACTCACCTTGTGTAGAATTCTACTCATCCGGTCAAGAAAGTGCCCGAAGCTCCAAACTCGTCGCTCAAGGACTCGAAACTAGCCAAATATTACTTAAATATATCAATATACGCTCAACAGTAGGAGATTACACCACTAATTAGGCTAATTCATCATTCTTGAAGAATTCCCAAAATACACCCCCGGGCCCACACGCTCGGATTCCGAAATTTTTTGAAGAAAACACTCAACCATAACCTAAGGATCATTTATATGTAAATTCCCTAAGGTTTCATGGTAGAAAAGTAGTGAAATTTCTAAGAATTCATCAACCGTAGGTCTTAGCTCTAACCCATTATTTTACCTCTAATTTGATGTTAATCTACATAAAAAGTGATGTAACAAGCTAATATGAAATGGAAGATCACTTACCTTTTAGTTAGTAGATGAAACCCCTCTTGAAAAGCCCTCAAAAATCGTCCAAAATGATGAAATATGGAGGAAATGAGCCTAAGTCCCGTATTAATTAGGAGTCTGCCTTCAGCTATTTCTGCACCTGCGGCCATTGGACCGCACCCGCGACCATAAGGTCGCACCTGCGATGAAGGCCAAGGAGGTTGGGGGCCGCACCTGCGAAGGGAGGATCGCACCTGCGAAGGCGCGCTTGCGGACAAACCTCGCACCTGCGAGGTCGCGCCTGCGGTGGAGGGTCCGCACCTGCGGAATGGGGATGGGGGCTTCTGGGCCGCACCTGCGATGGTGCAACCGCAGGAGCGGAATCGCACCTGCGACCTGGGCGACCGCACCTGCGGTCACACCAGACCTGGTGCACCAGCAGCTGATACTGCTGGTTTTTGGTCCCCATCGGGGTACGGGAGGCCCTTGGGACCACCCGAGCCCCCGTGCAATTATACCAACAAGTTCCGAATCATATTACGAACTCACTCGATCCTTCGGAATGCCCTAAACACCGCTAAAACTCTGAATCACCCTCCAAAACCCCTAGAATCAAACTTAGGAATTCTTAAGTTTTAGGATTTGGTTTCAATGCGCCGAACCGACCTACGCTATCCGAAATTCCACCAAACTTTACAGACAACGCATAATAATCATCTTTGACCTGTTTCGGGTTCCGGGACCATAATACGGGCCCGGTGCACAGTTTTCTCATTAAATTTCATTTTCCAATTCCTGAATATTTTTCAGAAAACAATTTCCTTTAAAAATTTATTTCTCGGTCCTGGGACCTCAGAATTGGATTCCGGGAATACACCCGGGTCCTATATTTTCCTACGGACACTCCGGGACCGTCCAATCACGGGTTCGGGTCCGGTTACCAAAAATGTTGACCAAAGTCAATTTTAAGTCAATTAATTATAGAAATTCTAGTTTTTCTTCAAGTTTTCACATTAAAACTTCCCGGCTACACGCCCGAGCTGCGCGCGCATATTGAGGTGAGATTAACGGAGGCTTTCGGGGCCTCGGAATGCAGATCTAGCTAAGTTAGCACAGGATGACTGTTTGGGTCATCACAATATCCACCTCTTAAACAAACGTTCGTCCTCGAATGGATATAGAAGTGTACCTGAGTCTGAGAAAAGATGGGGATAACGGCTCCGCATGTCCTCCTCGGACTCCCAAGTCGCCTCCTCAACTGGCTGGCCTCGCCACTGAACTTTTACGGCTGAAATTCTCTTAGATCTCAATTGGCGATCATGTCTGGCAATGATAGCAACTGGCTCCTCCTCGTAACCCAACCTCTCATCCAATTGAATGGTGCTGAAATCAACCACGTGAGAGAAATCAGGGTGATATCTCCGGAGCATGGACATATGGAAGACCGGATGAACTCCGGATAAGTGTGGAGGCAAGGCAAGCTCATAAGCAACCTCACCCACTCTCCGCAACACCTCAAAAGGACCTATAAACCTCGGGCTCAGCTTGCCCTTCTTCCCAAACCTCATAATACCCTTCATTGGCGATACTTTCAGCAGAACCTTGTCTCCCTCCATAAATGATACGTCCCTCGCCCTCTGATCCGCGTAGCTCTTTTGTCTGGACTGTGCTGTACGGAGCCTCTCCTGAATCAACTTCACCTTCTCTAAGGCATCTCTCACCAAGTCTGTACCATACAACTTAGCCTCGCCGGGCTCAAACCACCCAATGGGAGAACGAGATTGCCGATCATACAAGGCCTCAAATGGAGCCATCTCAATGCTGGCCTGATAACTGTTATTATAAGCAAACTCGGCCAAGGGTAAGAACTGATCCCACTGGCCTCCGAAGTCAATCACACATGCCTTGAGCATGTCCTCTAATATCTGAACTGTACGCTCCGACTGACCGTCGGTCTGAGGGTGAAAAGTTGTGCTAAGATCTATCTGAGTGTCCATCTCTCGGTGCAATGCTCTCTAGAAATGCGAGGTGAACTGAGGACCTCGGTCTGATATGATGGATACCGGCACACCATGCAACCGGACTATCTCCCGGATGTAGATCTGGGCTAACCTCTCGGACGTATAAGTAGTAGCCACATGAATGAAATGCGCCGATTTGGTCAATCTATCCACAATGACCCATACCGCGTCAACCTTCCGCAAAGTCTGAGGTAACCCAACCACGAAATCTATGGTGATGCGCTCCCATTTCCACTCTGGAATGGGCATCTGCTGTAGTAATCCCCCGGGTCTCTGGTGCTCATACTTCACCTGCTGGCAATTAAGGCACCTAGCCACATACTCCACTATGCCTCTCTTTATCCGCCTCCACCAGTAATACTTCCTCAAGTCACGATACATCTTCATTGCCCCCGGGTGGATAGAATACCGCGAACTGTGTGCCTCCTCAAGTATCCTCTGCCTCAAGCCATCAACGTTGGGCACACACAAGCGACCCTGGAGCCTCAAAACACCATCCTCGCCAATAGTAATCTCCTTAGCACCGCCTGAGCCACTGTATCCCGAAGCTGAGCCAAGCGTGGATCATCATACTGTCGAGCCTTAATCTCCCCCAATAGAGAAGACTGAGCAATCACATGTGCTAAAACTCGACTGGGCTCTGAAAGATCTAACCTCACCAAACGATTAGCCAAAGATTGAATGTCTGAGGCTCGAGGTCTCTCCTCAGCTGCTATGAAAGCCAAACTACACATACTCCCCGCCTTCCTACTCAAAGCATCCGCTACCACGTTCGCCCTTCCCGGGTGATAGAGGATAGTGATATCATAGTCCTTCAATAACTCAAGCCACTTGCGCTGCCTCAAATTGATATCCCTCTGTTTAAACAAGTGTTGCAAACTCCGGTGGTCTGTATAAACCTCACAAGACACCCCATATAAGTAGTGCCTTCAAATCTTAAGAGCATGAACAATCGCCGCCAACTCTAGATCGTGCACTTGGTAGTTCTTCTCATGGATCTTCAGCTGGCGTGAAACATAAGCAATAACTCTCCCCTCTTGCATCAGCACACACCCCAATCCAACACGTGAGGCGTCATAATACACTGTGTACACCCCAGAACCTGAGGGTAATACCATGACCGGTGTTGTAGTCAAAGCTGTCTTGAGCCTCTGAAAGCTCGCCTCACACTCGTCAGACCACTGAAATGGGACATTCTTCTGAATCAATCTGGTCAGTGGGGATGCCATGGATGAAAAGCCCTCCACAAATCGCCGGTAGTAGCCTGCCAAACCCAAGAAACTCCTGATCTCAGTAACTGAAGTAGGACGTGGCCAACTCTGAACCGCCTCAATTTTCTTAGGATCAACCTTAATACCCTCTCCTGATACAACATGCCCCAAGAATGCCACGGAGTCCAACCAAAACTCACACTTGGAGAACTTAGCATATAGCTTCTACTCTTGCAAGGTCTGAAGCACGACTCTCAAATGTTGCTCGTGCTCTCCCAGGCTACGTGAATAAATCAGAATGTCATCAATGAAGATGATGACAAAGGAATCAATATACGGCCGGAACACCCTGTTCATCGAATCCATAAATGTTGTCGGGGCATTAGTCAAGCCAAAGGACATCACCAAGAACTCGTAGTGGCCATATCTCGTACGAAAAGCTATCTTCGGGACGTCGGAAACCCGAATCTTCAACTGGTGATACCCCAATCTCAAATCAATCTTAGAAAATACTGTGGCACCCTGCAACTGGTCAAACAGATCATCAATGTGCGGCAATGGGTATCTATTCTTGATGGTAACTTTGTTCAACTGGCGGTAATCAATGCACATCCGCATGGTTCCATCTTTCTTCTTCACAAATAGCACCAGAGCACCCCACGGCGACACACTCGGCCTGATGAATCCCTTAGCTAACAAATACTCAAGTTGATCCTTCAATTCCTTAGGAGCCATGCGATATGGAGGAATGGAAATAGGCTGCGTATCTGGAGCCAAGTCAATGCAAAAATCAATATCACGATCCGGAGGCATGTCTGGAAGGTCTGAAGGAAATACATATGCAAACTCTCGAACCACAGGCACCGAATCCACAGTCGGAGACTCAGCGGTGGTGTCCCGCACATAAGCAAGATATGCCAAGCAACCCTTCTCGACCATATGTCGAGCCTTCAGTAAGGAAATAACTCTGGTGGATGTGCTGACTGTGGAACCCCTCCACTCTAGTCTGGGCAACTCGGGCATGGCCAAAGTAACCGTCTTGGAGTGGCAATCCAAGATGGCATGATGAGGAGATAGCCAATCCATCCCTAGAATGATCTCAAAGTCAACCATGTCGAGCAATAGAAGATCCGCTCTAGTCTCGCGCCCACAAAATGATATCACACATGACCGGTAGACCCGGTCGACCATCATAGAATCACCCACGGGAGTGGATACATATATAGGAGAAGCCAAAGAAATACGAGGAACACCCAGGAAGCAAGCAAATAAGGCTAACACATATGAGTAGGTAGATCCTGGATCAAATAATACAGATGCCTCTCTACCACATACTGAAATAATACATGTGATCACAACATCGGAGGCCACTACATCTGCTCGGGCCGGTATAGCATAAAATCTGGCTGGAGTGCCTGAAGACTGACCTCCGCGGGACTGAATCGGAGCTGACTGGGCCCCTCTTGCCTGGCCTCCACCTCTGGGACGACCTCTACCAACCTGCCCTCCACCTCTAGGTGGACGGGGCGCATGTGCTGTATAAGTAGGCTGATAACTCTGCTGGATGACCTTACCCCTAAGTCTGGGGCAAGACCTTGCCATATGAACCGTATCCCCATACTCGTAACACCTCACTGATGACATGGATTGCTGCCTTGAAGAAGAAGAAAGACCCTTAATGGCTGGGGGACAATGAGAAGTCTCTGGCATGGCACTGAAGTAAGGACTGGGAGATCCCTGACAACCTGAATACCCACTGGAGGAACCCTGGATGGCTGGCGAGCGATAAGAACCCTCCGGTATGGCACTGAAATATGGTCTCCCTGGAACACCACGAGAAGACGGTGGTAGAGCTGAATGTGGAGGCCTGCTGGGCTGACCTCTGCCAAAATGACCCCCCAACCCTCGTTGGGGTACCTCTAAAGTCTCCAGAAAATCTATCTCTCTTGTCCTGCTGACTCTACTCTCTGATCCTAGACCGGTAACCCTCAATCCGTCGAGCTATCTCGACCACAAGCTGGTAAGGAGTTCCCATCTCTACCTCTAGGGCCATGTTGGCCCTAATACTAGAATTAAACCTGCTACGAACCTCCACACCCTCTCAGCATCAGTAGGTAGAATCATGAGGGCATGGCAGGATAACTCTGAACATCTGGCCTCGTAGTCTGTCACAGACATCTGACCCTGCTCTAGCTGCTCAAACTGATAACGCAGCTCTTCCCTCTCAGAGGGTGGAATATACCTGTCCAAGAATAGCTGGGTGAACTGCTCCCAAGTGATGGGAGGTGAACCTGCTGGCCTACCCAGAACGTAAGACTGCCACCATATGCGGACTCTACCCTCGAGCTGGAAGGTAGTGAAATCAACTTCATGGGACTCCAAAATCCTCATGTTGTGCAGTCTATCTCTACACATGTCGATAAAGTCCTCAGCATCCTCACCCCTCTCGCCCTTAAAGGTCGGAGGGTGAAATCGAGTCCATCTGTCAAGTAACTTATGTGGATCACCGCCCGTCGCTGGTCTGAGCTCTAGAGCTACTGGTTGTGCCCCACCCACTGGCGTAGCATCTGGAGTCTGATAAACTGCCGTTGCGTGACCTATGGCCTGATCGGTAGGGGTTTGAGCTCCCCCTCCTGCCTGAGAGGTGGCAGGATCTGCTGGGAACAACCCCGCCCGAGTCATGGTGTCCATGAACCGCATCATACGACCCATGACCTCCTGAAAGCCTGGAGCGGTCATGAAATCAGCTGGGGCAGGATCTGCTAGGGGCACCTCGTCCTGCTGCTCAATGACTGGATCCTCTGGTGGTGCTAAGGGAGCAACTCTGGGGCATCCACATCTCCCACGTCGGGCTGGTACGCTCCCCCGACCTCTTCCTCGAACGGCGGGGACAACGGAACCTCCCGGGGCAGGGACATCAACTACACGTGTCCTCACCATCTGTGAGAGAATATAAGAGTGAGACTTAGTAACCATTGACCGCACGATAGAATAGAAGTAAAGAGAGGTTTCTTAACACCTTATAGCCTCTCGAAGATAGATACAGACGTCTCCGTATCCATCTGCAAGACTCTACTAGGTTTTCCTGTGACTCGTGAGACCTACGTGAACCTAGCGCTCTGATACCATGTTGTCACGACCCAATTCTGCTCAGGTCGTGATGGCGCCCAACGGCAGGGTCAGGCAAGCCAACATCTATCTACCCGTGTGATTTCTTGCGTGATTAAATGATAAAAACCTTTTTTGTGATTCTTTAAATAAGAAAAACCTTTAAACCAATCTCTAAGTGAAAGCACAAGGCAATTTACAACCCAAAATAACGTAGAATCTGTTTATCTTTACCAAAATATCAAGAAATCCATATACGTGCCAGAATCTAGTGTCACGAGTCAACAGGCGACTGATTATACAAAACCCTGCTAATAAATACAATGATGTCTGATAGGAAAAGACAATAAGACAAAAGTATGTGGGTAACTTCACAATGCTTCCAAGATCGCCAAGGAAAGCAGCTCACTGTGAAATCAGCAGAAGGAAACTCTCAACGATGGCCGCCGGAATAGTGGCCAGACGCGGCTGGCTCAGACCCTGTAATGTTAAGTACAAAAGAGTAACATGAGTACATATATTTAAATATGTACCCAGTGAGTATCCCGTTTAAACTCGAATAAGTGGTGACAAGAGGTAGACGTTTTACTCACTAGGTCAAAATACTAGTTTATGACAATAAAGTTTCAGGTACAATAAATATGGAAAGCAAGTACAGATGGAACAGTCAAATAACCAAGTAGGACCTCCCGCGTCGTATCAACTACAACGATATATGAACAAAATCACCAAATTCCTCCCAAGCCAGACAGATAAAATTGATGATTCATAAATAAAACTCTCAGACAAGTAAATAGCATATAGCATGCCGAAGCGTACCGCCGATGCGTCGCGATAAGTTAAATGTGCACTGCCGAGGGTCGAGCGGCCCGAACCATAGATGCATCTATTACCCCGCTCACGAATCGATCATGTGATGCGATTGACATAATGTAAGGCTACCCCGCTCACAAATCATACATGTGACTCGGGTGCTCATAATATACACAATTCCAACAAAAACATCTTTTAAAGAAGGAAATTTCGGTATCACATTTGTAGCATAATTTATAACTTAAGCTTGCTGGATATTCACTAACGTTTCCATAATGCCTCAGAGGTGCTAACTCACCACAATTACTTGCAAGGAAAGACTAAAAGCATGCTTGTGAATCCTAACACTACCCGACAAAACATAGTAGTCACTACGTACGGACTCTCGTCACTTGGTACGTGCGTAGCCCCCGCAAATAGGGACATTTAATCAATACAATTACCTATGGGGACAATTCCCTCTTACAAGGTTGGAAAGGAGACTCACCTCGTGTAGAATTCTACTCCTCCGGTCAAGAAAGTGCCCGAAACTCCAAACTCGTCGCTCAAGGACTCGAAACTAGCCAAATATTACTTAAGCTGATGTTGCTGGTTTTTGGCCCCTATCGGGGTGCGGGAGGACCCTGGGCCCACCCGAGCCCCCGTGCAATTATACCAACAAGTTCCGAATCATATTACGAACTCACTCGATCCTTCGGAATGCCCTAAACACCGCTAAAACTTCGAATCACCCTCCAAAACCCCTAGAATCAAACTTAGGAATTCTTAAGTTTTAGGATTTGGTTTCAATGCGCCGAACCGACCTACGCTATCTGGAATTCCACCAAACTTTACAAGCAACGCATAATAATCATATTTGACCTGTTCCGGGACCATAATACGGGCCCGGTGCACAGTTTTCTCATTAAATTTCATTTTCCAAATCCTGAATATCTTTCGGAAAACAATTTACTTTAAAAATTCATTTCTCGATCCTGGGACCTCGGAATTGGATTTCGGGCATATGCCCCGGTCCCATATTTTCCTACGGACCCTCCGGGACCGTCTAATCACGGGTCCGTGTCCGTTTACAAAAAATGTTGACCAAAGTTAACTTTAAGTCAATTAATTATAGAAATTCCAGTTTTTCTTCAAGTTTTCACATTAAAGCTTCCCGGCTACACGCCCGGGCTGCGCACGCATATCGAGGTGAGATTAACGGAGGCTTTCGGGGCCTCGGAATGCAGATCTAGCTAAGTTAGCACAGGATGACCGTTTGGGTCATCACAAAAACATAAAATAAAAAATGTTAACTGAGTATTCATTTTCGTCCGATTCGCCGAGTTTGTGATTCTCTTTGTCCTCTTTTTCCTTGTAGCATATCTAATCTTCAAAGATCTGGTTAGCCTCTCTTCTTTACCTTTATTTATTAAACTGGTTATTTTCATTTTCTTTAAAAAAAAGGATTTTTTTAACCCTTCCATTCAATAATTTCAGAATTTACTGTTAATTGCATATTTCTACAAAAATAATTATCATTGAATTTTTCCCTTTATTTGCTTTTTAACCATATCAGCAATTCGATTCAATCAATCATAGTATATAAGAATTTAAAAAAAAATACTACTACTCGTATTTGTTAACCTGAGAGATCAAATGGATAGTAGCAGGATATTTGAGCTTATGTATAAATGGGGCAGGGCGGGGCAGGGGTTGGCGGGGCGAGACGGGGCAGGACAAAAATTGTGAAGATGGTAAACGGGATAGGGCAAGGCGGGTCAAAGCTTGCCCTGCCCCGTCCCTGCCCCGCACAACCCATTTGACATCCCTAACCTCAATGCTAGTCATTACCATCAAACGTTATTTCATAACTATAAGCGGATTTAGGGCGCAGGGGGTTCGGGTTGTCACCAGGGCGGATTTAGGGCGCATAAGGGTGTTCACCTGAACCTCTTTCGTCGGATAATTGCATCGTATATGTAACGCAAAATCTGTTTTTCACTTCTATATGTTATGCTTTGAATCCCTTTGACATAGCCCAAAAGCAGAGCTTAGTGGTCATGTGGGTTCAAAATTTTTGTAAGGTGATTAGTTCTATTCCCACTAGCTACAACCTTTAAAAAAAATCCTTTTTCTGAACCCCTTGACACTAACCTTGCCTCCGCCACTGATTGTCACTACTGCACGAACATCGCCAGCTATCTCTGCACAATCGCTAGCCTTCTTCACTAACCATGACTATCGCCTCACAACCATTGTCAATGACCATTGTTACCATCACTAACTTCTATATTTTACTTCATCAAACAAATAATTTTTACAAAGTCATACAATCTAGACTACTTTGCATAGGTCAAAAACAAAATTGACTTTTTTATGTGTACAAAAATTCTTTTTACCCTTAGGCAATAAGAGCAAATATAGTCAATATTAGTAATGCCAACGGTAGATCTTACATCAACCATTAGAAGGGGCAAATTTTGGACCATTTCGCCGAGTCCAAAAGGCATATTTGACATTTTTCCTTTCATAGATTATAAATTTTCAAAACGATTAATTTTTTTAAATTTAAATAAATTAAACGTCAAAAAATAACACATATGTTTTTGATAGTGTTGAAGTTAGTCAGTTCGATAAGCAATTTCTAAACTTATGAGAAACTTGTTGAAATGTCAAATCCTATATGTATATTATGTTACTTGCGTCTGTATCTTTAGCATTATCATAGCATGTAAAAATCAAATAAATTAGTTGAACATTGTGCAATGTTATGTTTTTTCATAAAGTTATTTGAGTGATCATCAGGATATGGGTTGGATGAAAATCCTTCATCCCTAATTATATATCATATATTCAAGTCATATGTACGGAAAAAAATCATGATGGGAGGTAGTGTCCCCTTAAATGAGTCGAACATGTAAATTCATATTAATCGGTCAATATATACTAAATACCCCTTGATTAGAAAAAGTTATTTGAGAGATTTAGACAATCGTTGTCCTAATATTATTATAATGTTGACTATTCGTTTACCATAGATAAACTTCAAGAATATTGATATACGAGACATCATCTAGTGTGAAATTAGTGTTCAATAAATTAAGTTGGAGGAGATAAAGAAAAAACATGAGATTTCAAATTCAAATTCGTAAATAACTTATTAGGTAATTTATTCACATATATCCAATATTTAATGGACAAAATTACATCGTATGTATGCTAAGTAGAAGTAGTAAATCGATAGTGAAATAATCAAAGTGGCTCGAACACTTCATAAAAAAAACGCTTAATGGATGCAAATGGAGAGCTAGGATTTGCAGTTTATGGATTCTTAATCCGTCTTGCATGTCATATATTTTATGATTTTTATGCTTCTATTACTATTTTTATGGTTTCCGCTGACGTTACTGATAAATTATCTCTTCTTGTTTTATTTCCGTCTTCCTGAGCCGAGGGTCTATCGGAAACAACATCTCTGTCCCATCGGTGTAGGGGTAAGGTCGGCATACATAATATCCTTCCCAAACCTCACATTGTGGGATTTTACTGGGTCGTTGTTGAGTTCTTAATCCTTCATAAATTCATAGCTCGTCTTTGTGCCTAGATTTCAATTATATATTTATATATATTTTATAAATTTTCTAATACAAATATATTGTCTAAGCTAAAATTACTAGGTTCGACCAAATATTTAGCTAAAAGTTGTGAGAATCACATATTGTACATTAATACCGTCCCTACCCTTAGCATACCCAACGTGGACTTCTCAAGGTTTCACAAAACGTACAACACCTCGAAGCAGTCATGAGGCTATAAAAATGCCAAAGATATTTCTCTCTCAAAGATCACCGCCTTTATATCCTTTTCTGTATTTGCATTGAGAAGTGGCTTAAACCCTAGCCGCTCCTCGTTTGTTTCTCTCTCCTTAAACCCTCAAAAACTCTATTTCATCAGGTATATATCTTTTAAACTGGATCCAATCCTTCTTTTCCCGTTTCATTATTCAATTTTTTTTGTTACAATTAGTTTTTTGATCTAGCATTTCTAGTTGTATTGTCTGTTGAAAGAGTTTTTGTGAGGCTCTTACTCTTAATAATTATGAATGTTTTATCTTTAACACTTTGTTCTGATCCTTATTTGATAACTTTTGTTTGAAGTTGTAGTCTACATGTTATGTTTTTTGGTTATGATTGGTGTAGATTCTTTGTTTATTGTTTGTATGCTAGGTCAATATTAGTTAGGGTTGGAGCCAGGGTTTGAAGCTTATGTTCTAGTCCGTTAAGCTATTGGGCTCTAAATTAATAATTTATAGTATATTCAATGGATTTCTTAAAACAAATATAGGGTTGGACCAAAACTACCTGCTTCGACTGAATCGCAACCTCAAAGCTAGTTCCGCCCCTGATATTGGTGTCTATTTGCTGTGACCTCCTATTATATTTTCTTCAAAAGATCCTTGGATGCTGTTTTTTTTGTTTAGCTTATTGGAATAAAAGCATTTTCTTTTTGGAAATGATCTCCTATGCCCACTTACAATATGTATAAGACCCCCTTGTTTTTTACAAATCTCTCATGTTAGTTTTTATTGTTTTCCTTTGAAAAAGGTCATTGCTAAAAGAAAATTTGTAATGTACAAAATCAATATATCTTTGGAGTTTTTTACTCTTGAATCAATACATTATGCAAGATATGTGGTGAATATAACATCACCCATCTACATTGAATTCATTGACTTCTTTGAATTAGTATGTTAGTAGAGATGGATCTAGCGTTAAACTTGATTGATTAAGCTCTTAAAAGACTTAAGACTGAGCTTGTTTTTCAGTAAAAAATATGGGTTCAGTATATATTATTTGTTAAAGTTTAATGATCTTTCACATATATATCATTGTTCTGTGTTGAAAATACTGAATCCGGTTAAACTTGTAGTTGTAGCTAGTAAGCTACATCAGCCCTTGTACATTAGGCCAACTATGTGGGGAATAGAACATCACTCAACTTGTGGTTTTGGTTTTGTAAAGATTCACCGTTGCTGCATAGCTGGAACTAGGAAAAGTCAAGTTTCCAGAATTAGTGCCTATAATATGGCCTTGTTCCAATTGCTGGATGATCGTTCATGTTTCTATTTTTCTTACTTTGATGATTGTTTTGCTCTTTAAATCAACTGGCTTGATAATTTCACACAATCTGAACACATGATTTCTTGATGTCTTATTTGACATTTTAAAAGTGATTGTGTCTCCCTGGTTTTTTAACCATACTCCAGTAGCTGGATATTGATGCCTTGACTTTAATTGTGTGTGTAGATTTGTCAATTTATCTGCACAAATGGCTTTCTACAACAAACTCGGTGGTCTTTTGAGGCAGAGCATTTCTGGAAATGCAGTAAGTGCAACATCACCTATGCCGTCAATGTTTGATGCCGTCCGTTGCATGTCGACAAAACTTTTCGTTGGTGGTATGTTTCGAATAGTCTTTAAAAATTCTTGCTGGTTGTACTTACCAACTGGTAATTTTGTGCAACGTGTATATATTTGCTCATTCATCCATATATTTTGTAGGTCTTTCATGGGGAACTGATGATCAGTCGCTAAGAGATGCCTTTGCTACCTTTGGTGATGTTGTTGATGGTAAGTTCTCACGGCAGATGTCTGCTGCTTTATTTTCAATAGTTTTCTTATCTCTGCTGACATCGTCTGAATAAACATAGTGAAAAGCAGGCGCACATAAATAATGTAGTATCATTGTAGTTTATGAAGGATTGGTAGTTCCGTTTATACTCATTGTAGTGTGGTTTTTCTGTGTAAGTTTATAGGTTCCAAGTTCTCAATAAAGACCATACTGATGGTAATTTGATGGGTTCTCAGCAGCTCTTGAACTGGTTTTATACATCAATCTTTTTTTTTGGGGGGGGGGGGTTAATTTGAGCAGTTCAGATTTGTTAATCATTAGTTTTAAGTTGTCAGTTACCTAGTGATTGGGCAGGGAGCCTTGCTGTACTATGGTTTATTGTGTATTTTTTCTGTCAGATAGGTTATTACCTCTCTTAGTTGAGATGGGGTAGGATTGTTGAATTGAGTTGCAATTGTAGTTTTGGTTCCTCCTAACAGTTACTCTTAGCTTGCTGCTCGGTTTGCCTCTGTTTGAATACTCATAACTGTGGGTTTTTTGTTCCAGCGAGGGTAATCGTTGACAGAGATTCTGGCAGATCAAGGGGATTTGGATTTGTGAACTTCTCAGATGATGAAAGTGCCAATGAGGCTATCAAAGCAATGGATGGTCAGGTAAATTTCATTAGGGGGAATATCAGAAGACTTGGTCTTAGTCTTATGTTTTACTTCATCAGTCGTGGCTGCATATTCTTATTTGCGTTAACTGCTTTACTTTATCGGTCATGGCTGATCGTACGTTATGTCCTTGCAGGAACTCCAGGGAAGGAATATTCGTGTTAGTATTGCCCAAGAGAGAGCTCCTCGAAGTGGTGGTTTTGGCGGCTCCGGTGGTGGATTTGGTGGCGGCTATGGTCAAGCTAGAGACAATGATGGATACTAAGTCACTTTTATTTTTGCTGAGCTGTCACTGTGTGCATGATAACGTTTATCTAAGTAGAGGACCTGGTTGGATAGCTTTGTTGAGTTTATCTATATTGAGACTTCTTTTCGTGCAAGGTGTTAGTATCAATAATTTTTCCTGATTTATGGCTAGTCTTTAGTCCTGTCTGTGCTACTTATTGTTTACTGTATGTAAGCATACATCGTCGTGTATTGATGCGACGAAAGAATGGATGCAATTTGCAAATTCTTGAATCTTAGACATGTAACCATCTATGGAAAATTTCACCTCTTAAATGCTGTGAAAATGGTGCTTATTAGAACACTATATTGTCATCTTTGGAAATCTGTACACCAGTGAATATGCGGAGTTGTTGAAAACGGCTTATTAGAACACTATATTGTCATCTTGGGAAATCTGTACACCAGTGAATATGCGGAGTTGTTGAAAACGGATGAATTAGTATGTTTAAAGAGATTACCACTATATTTTTCCTTTTTCATAGCTCCCAAATAAACATAATTGAATAAGATAAGTACAAGCAAGAAGTCTCTAGGTGTAAAACAAAGTTAAATTCTAAAAGGTGTAGTTTATAAGATGAAGCAACTATATTCTATGTGAAGCTTCCTTGTCTATAGGGATCTTTGTTGACTAAAAAGAAAAAAAATTAACAAATTGCAGTGAGGTATTAAGTGAGAATTGATCTTCGTTCCTATGGGGTAAAAACACAGCACTCAAGTTCCTATGGGTAAAAAAACACATCATTCAATCAAGTGCATCATGATTGCCAACAGAAAATGTTAGACAGATTATAAAAAATATATACATAAAATATCTAATTGGCGGAGAGACCCTAAATTTGCGTACCACATAATTACTCTATAGATCCGCTCTTAGCCTCCTGGCTAGGAGTAGGGTCACTACTATCTACCCATATGTATAGGCATGCTAATTCAATAGCTAACGGGTTAACCAGATGATCTTTAGTTTAGAATCTTATTTTTGTATGAAAATAATTATAATACGGATGTTTATTTATTACTTCGTTATAGATAATCTTCCTGAAGATTATCTGTTTGGTACTCTATTGAAGTTTATCTACAAGCAGTCGATACAGCCAAGTTGTACGCAACTCAATGAAGGATTTGCAACAGCTTCTTATTAAACAAGCATGTTACAAGCAGCTCAAGAAAAGCGCCGCAACTGCTTCATGAAAAGTCTCGCAGCTGCTTCCTTTCTTCTATTAATGGAGGAGTTTTCAGTTCATTGTATACATGAGTTAGAAGTTGAATAATATATCAATTTCTCTATATACTTGTCTTCAACTTATTTACTTTGTAGTTTTTATTTTATAACACGTTATCTAATTTCGTCCTCACCGCCTGATTGTGAGGCAACAGACTGCCCTCGTGCGTGGTCAAACTGAGTTCATTCAGAGCATTTTGAGGAAAATTACATCCTTGAAGTGGTGAACAATACATTGGTCTTGTTAATTTCCAACTCTATGAAGAGATGAAATACTTCGGATGTCATTTTTCAAAGATAAGGCTTACTAATTTATAATTCTAATTTGATTTCCTTCATAAGCTTGAAAAATTATGCTTATTATCCATGTCCATCACATGCTAGTTCTAACTAATTAGAGGTGCAGGACTTGCAGGTATATTGTGATTTGAAATACAAATTTGAAGGCTAAGTGGACAATGAATATTGAATCAACTTGCTATGTTACGTGCTCTGTATATGTATTAGCATATAGCAACTGTTTTTTTATATGCTTGTTTTCATCATGTTGTCATCTCCATAAAAGATTACAAAGCGGATAACATTGTTAGATCCACTTAAGTTTGCAAGAAATATACGACCACCAGAAGTGGTTTTGTTTCGTATATTTCATTGTAATTAAATTTTGTTAACCACCAGAAGTGGTATATGTCTATGACCACCATAAGTTATAATTCATGTTCTATGGTTACAATTATAGATAAGCTAGAGAAATATTCTCTATATTACATGCATGCCTCGATTTACTTCTGAAGTAGTTGATATTTTAAAAGAGGTTGAAGCATCACAATTTGATGTGATTAATGCGCTTTCAGAGGATTATGTTCGATTCCTGGAGGATGAGAATATTTTATAAATATTAATCTATTCTCTGAAGTGATGTGTAATATTAATAAAATCGTAAATATGAACGTGCTTGATGTAAATATATTACAATTCACCTCCAGGAGAGTTAATTTGATTGAGATAATATACTCATATTTCGTATTTTGAATTGGCTCCTGAAGAAGTAATACAATAGAAATTTCCTCCTGGAGTAGGAAAATATTACGAAGGAGTGTTTTCTTGTGCTTAATCAATTGTTTTGTATTGTTTATTTGATTATGATTTTCTCTCATGGTGCCATAAGTGTCTGAGCAATATTTGATAGTACAAAATGTATCAACAACTCCGGATTAGCTAACTGTTTGTCTAGAAGACACATGACACCAGTAGTGTTTGATAAATATTAGATTGTGGATAGTAAATGAAGGCTCTCGAAGAGTTTATATACAAATATGTCATTCATAGTATATGATTACGGTCAAAACATATGTTGTAGTAAACCTGAAATTTACTAAATGGCTATCAAATTGAGACTACAAATGACTGGAATATTGAAAATCTTCGTGTTTCCGCAATTATAGGGGGTAAAATAATATGTATGTGAGAGGTGACCCGCCTTATTCTACAATTTATATTATATCATCACAGTAAACTGGAAGTTTACTAATGCAAAAGCAGTCACAGTAAACCAAAAGTTTTACTGAGGCAAATAGCTATTGTAGATCAGAAATTTACTGATACAAAAGTAGCCACAGTAAATAAGAATTTTACTGATACAAAAGTTTAATCATAGTAAACCAGAAGTTTGTTTTGAGATAGCACATGTCACGATAAACTTGAAGTTTTCATCTGCCATTTTTAAATGAGCTATTTCAGAATTCCGATAGCATATACTGAAGAACTAGAAGATTCTTCAAGAATTCACTTGTGTTGTTTATTCATAATAAATTGATTATACCAACTAAAGTTGGGACTAAAATCCCCGAACTATGAAATATATAAAAGGTGAATATGGGTCCATTCACATATCATGTGAATCACTTATAGATGCATGTATGAGATGGTTACATGTGTGTTTATTGTCAACCTACAGTTTGTCATTTAAATTTCTCAATTAAGAGCATTTTCAGATTATGAAATCAAGATAGTTCATCTTGATGATGCTGGTTTATATTCAAGCTAGTTTAGCATTGAATACCTCCTATTAATGGCTAAACTATTGCTTACGAAAATAAAGCCTCGTGTGTTGGTCTAAGAATTATTAAATTGCATACAAGTCCTCCCTTCACAATTGGTTTAGGATCAGAAACCAAATATTTTTATTATCAAATAACTTTTGATGTGTGGTATATGATTAATTTATCTACCACAATGCACAAAGATAGATTTCCCAAAGAAGATTGAGGATATGAGTTAGTTTTCCTAACATTTGGGGGATGGAATAAACAATTGAAAAATATGTTATATGAATCGAATTATCATTAATATGATCCTCACTAAGAAGATAATTCAAGTCAAATGCCATAAGCATTTGCTTATCCAAAATTAAATATCATATTTCAGCTATAAAATGCTCCTATTAAAATTGAAGTCCTTGAACGATAAAGTTTACTGCACGCATGAAACGTCGTAAACCAATCGGTTCCAAAGGTAAACATCTTTGAAAAATGATAGGAGCAAATGATCAATAATTATCACAATGGGGAGGAAATGGGCTCTAGAAGAGCCCACGACATAATATTTCATGAAACTCTAGAAGAAATTAAGGTACCTGAAAATAAAGAAAGTTATGAGATCTCAACAAGTTATGTCGCTTAAGAATCGATACAAAATGACCGTCGATGATATATTTTGATATAATCTAGTTTACAATATTGTAAAAAATTGTGAGGATCGGACATGTAGTCCAGACACCAAAAGATGTCATGCCATCTAAATGCAAGTCATAACCTACATGACTCATTTGATCAAATTTATATAAAGATCCCTGAAGGATTTAAAATGCTTGAAGCATATAATTCAATGTCTTAAGAAATGTACTCGATCAAATTACAAAGATCTTTGTATGGTTTAAATCAATCTGGGCGCATGTGATATAATCGCCTCAGTGAATATTTGCTGAAAGAAGGTTACATAAATGATGTTATTTGTCCATGTATTTTTATAAATAAAATGGCATCACCATTTATTATACTTGTTGTTTATGTTGATGACATAAATCTTGTTGAACTTCAAAAAAGCTCCAAAAGGCAATTGAATATCTTAAGAAAGAATTTGAAATGAAAGATCTTGGAAAAATAAAATTTTGTCTTGGGTGCAAATTGAATATTTAGTAGACGAAAGCTTTATCCATCAATCTGCCTATATAGAAAGGGTCTTTAAACGCTTTTACATGCACAAAGTGCGCCTATTAAGTACATCAAATGGGTGTTTGATCATTTGAAGTGAATAAAAATCCGTTCTGACCTCCAGAAAAGGATGAGGAATTCCTTGGTCCTAAAATACTCTACCTCAATGCAGTTGGTGCACTTATGTATCTTGTTAATACTAACAAATGTGGTACATATCATAATGGTTATGCATATGCATGTTATTTATCTGATCCCCCATAAAGTTCGATCTCAAATCGGTATGTGTTTACATGTGGAGGTACTATCATATCATGGCACTTTACAAAGCAATATATTGTTGGTACTTCTTCAAATCATGTTGGGTAATAGTTATTCATGAAGCAGGTAGAGAATGCATATGGTTGAGATCAGTGATTCATTTTATTCGAGAAAAATGTGGTTTGGAATGTGATAAAAAAACACACACAATATTATACGAAGACAATGTTGCATGCACATCCCAATTAAAGGGAGGATTTATAAAAGGATATAAAACGAAACACCTTTTTCGAAAATTATTCTACGCACATGATCTTCAGAAAAACGGTGACAACAATGTCTTTTCAAATGACAATCCAGCAGATTTGTCCACTAAATCTTTGCCAACTTCAACTTTTAAGAAAATGGTATACAAGATTGGTATGTAGAGACTCGAATATTTGGAACAAGATTTTTATCAGGGGGAGTGAAATACGCGTTGTACTCTTTTTTTCTTAGTAAGATTTTTTCCATGGGGTTTTTCTTGTTAGGTTTTTAACGAGGCAGCTAGAATTGTGCATTATTAAATATGTATACTCTTTTTCCTTCACTATGATTTTTCCACTAATTTTTTCCTTGTATGAAGTTAACGAGGCACAATATCTTTTAATGAACATCCAAAGGGGAGTGTTATGAAAATAATTATAATATGGATGTCCATTTATTACTCCGCTATAGATAATCTTCCTGAAGAAGATTATTCGTTTGGTACTCTAATGAAGTTTATCTACAAGCAGCTGATGCAGACATGTTGCATGCAACTCAATGAAATGATTTGCAACAGCTTCTTATTAAACATGCAGGTTGCAAGCACCTCATGCAAAAAACTTACAAGGAGCTCAAGAAAAGCCTCACATGTGCTTCACGAAAACCCTCACAATTTTTTTTTTAATTTTTTATTTATTTATAAATAGAGGAGTTTCTAGTCCATTATGTACATGAGTTTGAAATTGAATAATATATCAATTTCTTTGTATACTTGTCTTCAGTTTATTTACTTTACAATTTTATTTTATACCAACAATTTTGAATGATATGAACTTGTTTTTCTAGCATCTTTTCACGCCTTGTGATTGTTGGAAGTTCATTTCCTCCCTTTATTTTGAACTTATCTTTGTTTATTGCTTTATTTCTCTTTCAGAAGGAAAAACACATATGAAATATGTTAACCACCTATTCATTGTCAATCATATTTTCCCCAAATTACCTTGAAAAATTCAGAGCCATTTCATTTTTTCCAGTATTTGATTGTTTTTCAAAGCTTTGAAAATAAAGGTGATTTTATTGTTTGCATATTATTTTTGCAAACAATATCAAACAAACACAACTTCATAACATTACGGCCTCAACAGTCATGAGCAGGTTTAGTAGAGTCTTGCGGATCGGTACGGAGACGTCCGTACTTATCTTCGAGAGGCTGCAGAACTTTTAGGAAACATCTCTATTTTCTTGAACTCTTTCGTGCCAATTTATTGATTCTCGCAATCTAAACTTACGTTGTTTCATTCTCTCACAGATGGTGAGGACACGCAATACCGATCAGGGTAACCAGGCACCAGCCAGACCCACAAGGG
>ML280036.1:0-22782 GCA_005239495.1 Nicotiana undulata | reverse complement strand
CAACTGAAATTGCAGAAAGACTAACATTAAGAAAAGTTAAAGTGGAAGTAATTTTATGTACATCTGTTATTCTTTTTCTATATTACATGGCTTCAAAAGAATAAATTAAAACGTGGAAAAGTACTCTTCAACAATATTAGCAATTTGAGGGATTAGAATTATAGTTCTTTTTATACAGTTACAATTAAGAAAATTTTCTTGATTCTCTGACTAATTATCTCTAAAGCTCACACATTAACGAATATCTTTAAAGCTCCCACTTAGTATAATCTAATGAAACCAAGGATAAAAGCTATAAAACAAATAATAAAAAACAAAAATTAATTGTGAAATATGAAACGAAGAAGAGTGCAACGCCACGTAACTTCAAAACTCAACTCAAATTAAAACTTAGAAGGATTTTTGTTTTGTTTAAGTCTAGCTTTATGAAAAAGGAAGATCTTTTATTAAAAATAATTACGGGGCAGGTTAAAGTGGGTGGAGTTCGGGGCAGGTGAATGCGGGATTAAATCCTATGCGGGGAGGGGCGGGGCGGGTTTAAATTATGCGGGTTCAGACAGACTCACCCCGCACCCGCACCGCACCGCCTGCCATTCCTACTAGTCAGTTATGTCCTCAACAAGAATAGAATCACTAATTTTGTGGACAATACAAACATCAACAAAGCCACCACTTTACAATGTATTAAGAAACTTTAACACATAGGCATCTGTTTTTAAAATATAGTAGCCACCCCTTTTGTTAGATTTTCATCCAAATAAGTCAACTTCTAAAAATTCTAAGTCCCTAGCAAACTTGTGAAACAACATAATATGCAACTCATCAACATAAATTGTAGCTAATTGAGGAAAAGGTAGTCCATTTGCATACCTTAGGTCAAGGTCCGATACAAAATTACCACTATGGTGGATTTGTAGGTTAACTAGGCTAGAAGCCATATTTTGTCATACATGCAAAGTAGCAAAAAAATTGTTATCAATTACTATTTGTTATCAAAAGTTGCACCTTTACACAACTCCATAAACAAACCAACAAAAAAATATTTTTTAAGTAAAAAAGCTTCAAAGTTTCCTTTTTCATCCCCCACAATACCCTATAATATTCAGAAATACTCTGGTGGACCACTAACAAGAAGGAAAACCAACTAACTTCACAAAAGAAATGCATAAACCTAAGATGAAATTTTGCTTTGACAAGAAAAACCCAAAAACTAAATGGAATAACCAAATATGCCATTACATGCGTGACACTACATTAAAAAGGGTTTTCACTCTAACATGTAATGAAACACAACAAAAACCCCATATATTGAGGAAAATTAAACACCAATTACGATCTAACCCAGCCTTCCCCTAAAAACCCTAAATAGAGCAGAAGCCACATATATTGAGGGAAATGAAGATCAATAAAGACAAGATATGAAGAACATATGAAGAAACTTATCCCACAAACTTCGATAACAATTGCGATGATGAAAATGCCGACAACGATGACGGAGAAGAGAGGAGAGGCTGTTGTTCGTACTTTATAAGCCCTAAGTACGCAGATAATTGTAAATGAGGGAAAATTGGGTTAAAGGGGGGAGGTTAAATATCCTTTCCCGTTTTATTATCCTATATGGTCATAATAAGTGACTTGAAGCCTACATGGTCTAATTTTATTGATGTGGTGTCAAACGTGTAGGCGTTTGTATTACACGTACGGGTAGCCTCCTGTCATAAGCATTTATTACTCATAGTTTATATGAGTGTAAGTGTTCAATTGGAAACCTTCTAAGTTTGGGAACCGACATGACAAAGTGGCACAAGTACATGTGCCATTTAAGCCATTCCAAATAATAAAACTTCAATCTTTACTCAATTCCCAAAACGTCAATGAAAGTCAACCTAGCCCCGCATGGTTAAAACTAGAGTCAAAGGGTAGATCCCGACTACCCATAACCCTACGAATCAAAATATGTGATTAGATTTCTAAACCAAGACCAAATGACCTTCAAATTTGCAAAGTTTATTTTCTTAAGTAATAGGCTAAAACCCCAATCTGTTCTCCAAAACATCATCATTTAAAGTGTATAAATACATGGGAATTCCAGATAAATTGTAATGACCCGACCGGTCGTTTTGAGATCCAGCGCGTCGTTCAATAGTTGGGAGTCATGAACAGCTTCATTTCGGGTATTGTGACTTGTGTGTATTATCAGAGTTGAAATTCAGGAGGTTCGGAGTTAAATTGAAAGGAAAATTCTCATTTCAGAAGCCTTAAGTTGAAGAAATTGAGTAAGACTGGAATTTTGAGTAAACGACCTCGGAATCAGGATCCGAAGGTTCCAGCAGGTTCGTATGATGATTTCGGACTTGGGCGTATGTCTGGAACGGGTTTTGTATAACCCGGGCGTATATTGTGGAAGTTAGTATTTTAGAAGAATTTCATAAATTTGTCTTGGAAAGTATTTCAGTGTTATAGATGTCAGTTCGGGAGTCCGAGTCTGGGAATAGCTCCGTATGGTGATTCTGGAGTTGGAAGCGCGATCGGAAGTGAATTCAGATGTCCGGAGGTCATTTTGAAGTCATTTGACTAAAGATAGAAATTTAAAGATTTTTGAAGAATCCGACCGGAAGTGGAAATTTTGATATCGGGCTCGGAATGGAATTCGGAGAGTGGTTGTAGGTTCATAGTGTCATATATGACTTGTGTGTAAAATTTGAGGTCATTCGGACTAGTTTTGACGTGTTTCGGCATCGGTTGTGAAATTTGGAAATTTCATAAGTTCTTAGGCTTGAATCCGTGCATAATTGGTGATTTTGATGTTATGTGATGTGATTTGAGGCCTCGACTAAGTCCGTGATATGTTTTCAGACTTTTTGATACGTTCGGTTTGAAGTTCCGATGGCTCGAGTGAGTTCCGGATAAGTCCCGGGGTGTCTTTAGGCTAATATATAGTTGTTTGAAGCCGGGAGGGTCGAATTTCTGAACCCACGACCGCGGTCCGCGGTCCATTTTTCGCTGGCCGCGGTGGGAGGCTTCGCGGCCGCGGTCGTGTTTTCGCGGTCCGCGATGAAGGAACACTGGTCCGATTTCGGAGGCCTATATATTTTGATCTACAAGGAATTTCGAGATGATTCAAAAACGAAAGTTGTAGCCCTTTGTGTCTAGTTTCCAGAAAAGTACAAAAATAGTAATTTGTACATCTGTAGAGAAAGTTATGACCAACTGAAGATGGATGGTAGAGCCGTTTTGCCAGAAATTTTCCGATGCATGGATCCGACTTTAGAAGCTCATATCTCGGGATATATAAAAAGTTATATGGTGTACAACATATCAAATTAAATATCTTCGCGTATAGTTTCTAGATCTTCAAACCGTTTGTTATTTGGATATTTATACAAGAAGTTATGGGTGTTTTAACAGAAGGTGTTCAACAAGGGAATTTTAATAGGATGTACAACATGTACAGCACAAGTGCAAGGTATAACTCCACGAAGCAGGGACAAATTCTTTAAACACGAATTTTGGCCATTTCTTTCATTTCTTTCATTTGGCTTGGATGATTTTGGAGAGCATTTCAAGTGGGATTTCATCAAGCATAAAAGGTAAGTTGTTTCTATTTATTTCCAAGTTAAATACAAGATTTTATCATGGGATTAGACATGAAAATTGTGGAAAAAATTGGGAATTTTGGAGAAAACCTAGAAACTTGATAAATTGGATTTAACCACGAATTTGAGCATGAAATTAGGAGTAAATTGTATATTTGAGCTAGTAAAGCTATGGGTAGAGTTTATCTTCGAGATATTTTGGAATCCGGGCACGTGGGCCCGAGGGCATTTTGGTCATTTCACTAAGCGGAGTTGAGAAATTATATAATCTGAAATTTTAGCAAACAATTGAGTATATTTTCATTGGTTTATCATCATTTGGGTAGTTATGGAGTGTTGTGCATCGATTTGGAGTGGTCGGGAAGGCTTGGAGGCCGTTTATGGAATTTTTTGGAGCAAGGTGAGTCTCCTTTCTAACCTTGTAAGAGGGAACTGTCCCCATAGGTGTTCTACGTGTTGTGTGTAATTGTTTGTGGGGGTTATCATTTACGTACGCACCTAGTGACGAGAATCCGTACGTAGCGGCTATTATTGTCATGTCCGGGTAGTTAGGCCCCACATCATGCCTTGTGTTCTTCTTGTGATGAACTGTATGTTATGAAATCCTGCTATGTGTAGTTTTGCTTCTCTGAGATTTATGGAATTTAAAATAAAATAAAAGGAATTGTTTTACGGAAAATAAAATGAAAAGAATTGTTTTACGGCAAATAGTATGAAAGGAATTGTTTTACGGAAAAATAAAATGAAAAGAATTGTTTACGAAAAATGGTATGAAAGGGACTGTTTTACGAAAAGTATTATGAAAAGGAAAGAATATTGTGTGCGCATGTGACCGCTTTGCAATTTACATTCCGCGAGCGATGTGTGATTTCCCCCACTCTTATATTTGTAAAATATATGGGATCAGGCCGTACGCCACGGCGGAGTTGAGAAGTGTTTGAAATATATATGGGATCGGGTCGTACGCCACGGCAGAGTTGAAAGGTAATTGTAATATATATGGGAGCAGGTCGTACGCCACGGCGGATTTAAAGATACATTTATAGGAGCGGGCCGTATGCCACGGCGGATTCAAAGATACGTTTATGGGAGCGGGTCGTACGCCACGGTGGGTTCAAAGAGACATTTATGGGAGCGANTTCTTCGAGGTTAGGAGGGATACTCACTGGGTACATATATGTATATGTACTCATGCTACACTTTTTGTGCATTTTGTTGCACATGTATCTTCATAGTTCAGCAATTGATTTGGAGACTTGTCGGGCTGCATTCATCCGGAGGCGTTCCGCAGTTGACAGAGTCTCCTTCTTTCTATATCTTTACATTGTATCTCTATTGCTTTTGTCCCATTTATTTCTCGGACAAGAGTTGTATAATTGTATAAATTCTTAGAAACTGCTCATGTACTTGTGTCACCGGGTTCTGGGGATGTGTTGAGTCTTGTTTTATTGAATTAAATGGATTTCCTATCGTGTTTAATTTACAAAAGTTTATTTATTTGATTATGAAAAGCAATAAAGGAAACGATTTCGAAATTGTTAAACAGGATGGTATTTCAACTGATTAAGGGATTGGCTTGCCTGACAGTGGTGTTCGGCGCCATCACAACCCATAGGTTTTGGGTCGTGACATAAATAGTCAAATTCAAGTGAGAATTACTTAGCCACTAAGTAATGATGAAAATCTCCCCCAAAATCGCCTCTAACGGAGCTCCAAAACTCCAAATAATGAAAAATGAGTTAAACCCTCAAAACAAGAGGTTGATAACGATTCCACATCTAAGAACCCAAATGGTGCATCTGTAATGCTACTTCTGCGGTTAAAACCTCACATCTTCGAGTTTCACTTAAAGAGCCGGCCACTTGCACCTGCGGATCTAGCTCCGCTTCTGCGATGCCGCAGATGCTCCCCCAGCATCGCTTCTGCGTATACGCTTATGCGCAAGAACCTTCATAGAAGCGGCTTCCATCTCCTAGGACCTCTGCGTATCTTCTCTCATCCATCCATAGGTGAGACGCTACACCTATTTACCAAATCTTGCAGGTGCGAAACACCAGCACCAAAACTGTCATTAAACACCAAAAGGATCTGGAACCCATTGGAAACACACTCGAGTCCCCTCGGACCCCGTCCAATCATACCAACAAGTACATAAATACTATCCAAACCTATCCAAAGCCTCCAAACACATGTGATAACATCATATCAATGAATCAAAGATCAAAACACAATTTGAGCTTCTCTTAAGTTCAAGAACTTTCAAACTTCAAACCAAGTGTCTAATTCAAGTCTAACCAATCCGGATTTTATCCAAACTTTGTAGACAAGTTCCAAATGAAAAAAGAACCTATTTCAAATTTCGAAATAACAAGCAGAATATGATATCATCAAAGTCAACTCCCCCTTAAACCTATAAACTCTCCAAACCTTCAAATAGCTAAATTTCGGCAAATAGAGCAAAAACCTCTTAGGAACCTCCAAATTCAAATGTGAAAGTTACGCCTAAGTCTAAAATTACCATACAACCTTATTGGAACCATTGAAATACCAATTGAGGTCGTCTACTCAAAAGTCAAATATCGGTCAACTCTTACAACTTAAGCTTCCAAAAATAAAACTAAGTGTTCCAATCACTCTCAAACCTTCCCGAAACCAATGCAACCATCCCCGCAAATCATCATCACAGACCAAATATACATAGGGAAATATCAAGAAGGGGAATGGAGGTCAAATCCACAAAACGAACGATCAAGTTGTTACATGCATGAATTAGTTAAGATGCTACATAACAAAGGATAAATCATGTCTGGTGTGAGTGAGGAAATTTCTCTATTAAACTCCTATATGCCTCAGGCTTGGGCAAGGGATCCCCTCATTATCCTTCAACTTCTCATGTAACTCAAGAGATCAAACAACAGGAGTACATGTATCACAATGAAACTCTTTCGAAAGATCATGAATAAACCTATATTTGATGAAATAACATTCAATTGAAGTATACAACACTTCAATACCAAGAAAATATTTTAGCAACCCAAGTTCCTTGATTTTAAATTGATCATGGAGAAACCATTTTAAAGTAGAAATTTCTTCTAAGTAAGTACTTTGTCATCTACATAGATAGCCAAAATAACAAGTGAATCCCGTAAACCCCTTATAAACAAAGAATAATTATTAAAAGAATGATTTTACCCTGTATATTGTAAAACATGAGATAATTTTCCATACCACTACTGCGAGGATCCGTAAGATTCGCAAGGTTAAAGGTTTAAAGTGCGCCAATGTTGAACAATAATTTTGAGTGCCAAAGGAGACCTACAGCTAGAACTATTTGACCCAAAACCTGATTTTAGATAAAATAATTAAATTTATTTTTTAGGTCCTCTAAGAATTCGATTGATCCAAGGTGTTAGCGAATATATGTGATTAATAAATGACAATAAAAAAACAAAGAAATGAAGAGCAAAGAATTCTTATTGATCTTCAATCTACGATAAGCCTTCAAGAACTGGAGAGGTTGAGTTACAACACTGATGGAAAACCCAAGTTATAATTTTCTTATGTGTATAAAATTCCTTAGTAAATATTTTATGATTTTACAAGAACTTCTGTTGTTAAGCCTTCGGCATTTTCGATATCCTTCCTAAACATTTGGACATTAAGGCAAACATGAAATTACGGAACAAAGCTTTGGAGCAATCCACTAGTAAATTAGCATATAATTCAATTAATGGCACATACTTGCACATAATTTGGTCATTTTAGTGAGTCCCATACGATTCAATCACCTCAATACACCGTATATATATTTCAATTAATTATTACCAATCTACACTACTATTATTCATTTTGCCTACCACATAAGTTTCACAAAACTTTCATTTACTTCAAGGGTTGCACACTACCCAATTAACAACATCATGTACAATTTTAGCACGCATTGGAAAGTTACAACAATAAGGCAATTAGGGGAAGATGGGGTGTCTTTGCACGAATCTGAATACAACATCAAATTGCCTGGGGATAATAGTTCGCACGATCACTACTAGACTTGCTCAAACAGATGGGGATATTTTTCTCTCATTTCTTTCTCTGCTTCCCACGTGGCTTCTTTTACTCGTTGACTTCGCCACAACACTTTAACAGAAGCAATCTCTTTGTTTCTCAATTTACGGACTTGCCTATCCAGAATAACAATCGGAGCCTCTTCATATGATAACTCTTCATTAACCTCAATAGTCCCAACTAGCACGATGGCGGATGGATCTCCAACCACTTTCTTCAACATAGACACATGGAACACCGGGTGTACTAATGACATTTCAAGGGGAAATTCCAGCCTATAAGCCACCCGTCCTATCCTTTGAGCGATCCGATATGGTCCGACATACCTAGGGCTCAACTTCCCTTTCTTCCCAAACCGCATCACCCCCTTCATGGGAGATACCTTCAAGAACACCCAATCATCTACTTGGAACTCCAATTCTATTCGACGAACGTCCGCATAGGATTTCTGACGACTCTGAGCAGTTTTCATCCTCTCCTGAATGACTCTAACTTTTTCCATAGCTTGGTGCACAAGATCTGGCCCTAACAATTCCGTCTCACCAGCTTCGAACCATCCAATCGGAGATCTACACCTTCTTCCGTACAATGCCTCAAATGGGGCCATCTGAATACTAGCATGAAAGTTGTTATTGTAAGCAAATTCGATAAGCGGAAAATGGTCATCCCAACTACCTTTGAAGTCCAACACACAAGCTCGCAACATGTCTTCAAGCGTCTGAATAGTCCGCTCTTCCTGACCGTCATTCTGTGGATGGAAAGTCGTGCTGAGATTCACCTGAGTACCCAAACCTTGCTGAAATTCTTCCAAATATTAGCTGTGAACTGGGCCCCTCGATCCGAGATAATAGAAACTGGAGTGCCATGAAGTCTGACTATTTCCTTGATATACAATTGAGTGTACCGTTCTGCAGTATCGGTGGACTTGACTGGCAAAACGTGAGCTGATTTGGTGAGTCGATCCACTATCACCCAAATTGAGTTGAACTTGCGCTGAGTGCGAGGTAACCATACCACGAAATCCATATTAATCATTTCCCATTTCCACGAAGGTATTTCCATAAGCTGAGTTAATCTATCGGGCCGCTGATGCTCGGCCTTCACCTGTTGACAATTCAAACATCTAGACACGAAGTCCGCCACACCCCTCTTCATACCGCTCCACCAATAAATTTCCCGGAGATCATGATACATTTTCGTAGAACTTGGGTGCACAGAATACCTGGAGCTATGAGCCTCCTCCATTACCCTCTCCCGAAGATTATCTACATCTGGAACACATAGCCTACCTTGACATCGCAATACCCCATCATCGCTGCCGAGTGAAAATGCCGAAATCTTGTTATTCAGAACTCCCTCCTTCAACTGTGCCAATGTTGGATCAATGAACTGCTTTTCTTTGACTTCCGCTACAAGTGACGATTCTGCTCCATTATGCACCATAACCTCCCCTTCATCTGAGGTCGAAAGAAAAACCCCCAAACTGGACAATTGATAAACCTCCCGAGCCAAGGGCCTCTGATCCGCTTCCAATTGAGCCAAACTACCCATAGACTTCCGACTGAGAGCGTCGGCCACCACATTCGCCTTCCCTGGATGGTACAAAATATTCATATCATAATCTTTGAGCAATTCTAACCACCTCCGCTGCCTTAGATTCAGCTCCTTCTGCTTGAATAAATACTGAAGACTCTTGTGGTCTGAGAACATGTCCACGTGGACTCCATAAAGATAATGCCGCCAAATTTTTACTGCAAACACCACTGCCGCGAGCTCCAAATCATGCGTCGGATAATTCTTCTCGTGATTCTTGAGTTGCCTTGAAGCATACGCTATAACCTTCCCATGTTGCATCAACACGCACCCCAAACCAACCCTTGAAGCATCGCAATAAACCACAAATCCCTCTATACCTTCTGGAAGGGTCAATACCAGTGCCGAAGTCAATATCGACTTCAATCCCTGAAAACTTTTCTCACAAGCGTTGGACCACTGGAATTTCACCGCTTTTTGCGTCAATTTAGTCAATGGGGAGGCGAGGGTAGATAATCCCTCTACAAACCTCCGATAATACCCAGCTAGACCCAAGAAACTGCGAATCTCTTTCGGGGTCGTTGGTCTAGGCCAATCTTTCACTGCCGCGATCTTTTGGGGATCGACCTGAATCCCTTCTTTGGATACAACATGACCCAAAAAGGTAACTGATTCTAGCCAAAACTCACATTTCAAAAATTTAGCATACAACTGGTGATGATGAAGAGTCTGCAAAACTGCCCTGAGGTGATTAGCATGATCTTCCCGACTCCGCGAGTAGACAGGGATGTCATCAATAAAAACAATCACGAAGGAGTCTAGAAATGTCTTGAAAACCCGATTCATAAGATCCATGAAAGCTGCTGGAGAATTGGTCAGCCCAAAGGACATTACCAAAAATTTAAAATGACCATAACGAGTCCTGAAGGCGGTCTTAGGAATATCCTGCTCTCTGATCTTCAACTGATGATACCCAGACCATAAATCAATTTATGGAGAAGAACCTCGCACCTTGCAATTGGTCGAACAAATCATCTATTCGAGGCAACGGATACTTGTTTTTGATAGTGACTTTGTTGAGCTGCCGATAATCGATACACATCCGAAGCGACCCATCATTCTTTCTGACGAAAGAACCGGAGCATCCCACGGCGACACACTCGGCCTAATGAACCCCTTTTCTAATAAATCCTTCAACTGCTCCTTTAACTCCCTCAACTCTGCTGGCGCCATTCTATATGGTGGAATAGATATTGGCTGCGTATCTGGTAGTACATCAATCCCGAAATCGATCTCTCTATCTGGCGGAATCCCTGAAAGCTCGTCCAGAAATATTTCAAGAAACTCATTCACAACAGGCACGGACTCGGGAGCAGGAACCTCTGAGGTGGTGTCCGCAACCCGGACCAAATGATAGACACACCCCTTTTTAATCATCTTTGAGGCCTTAAGGTAGGAAATAAACCTACCCTTCGGCACCACACCATTTCCTTTCCACTCTATAACCGGCTCATTAGGAAACTCTAGCCTCATGATTCTGGTTCGGCAGTTGAGTTTAGCGAAGCACGAATAAAGCCAGTCCATTCCCTTAATAATATCAAAATCTACCATCCCAAGCTCAATAAGGTCGGCTGTGGTAACGCGACCACATACCGTAACAACACAATTCCTATAGACTCGCGCGGCTGTAATAGAATCACCAACCGGAGTCGATGCAGAGAACGGATCATGAAGTTGTTCGGGTTCTATCCCAAAACTTGAAGCAATAAATGGGGTAACATAAGACAAGGAGGATCCCAGATCAATAAGAGCGTAACAATCAAGTGCTTGAACAGTCAGAATACCTGTAACAACATCTGGAGAAGCCTCCGCGTTCTGGCGACCACTTAAAGCATAGAACCGGCTGGGTCCACCTCTAACTCGAGCTCCACCCCTAACTGCACCACGCCCCGCTGGAGCTGGAGGACGCCCTGAAGATGTGGTGACTGAAGAGCCGGATGACTGAGCAAAACCCCTACCACTGCCCTGACTGGGCGCACAAAAATCCCGCTGAACATGACCTCTCACTCCACACCCGTAGCACACTGTGAGATCCAGATAACAAGACTAGGTATGGAACCTCCCACACTTAGGGCACGGAGCCCTCCCCTACTGCTGGAACCTCCCTCCTGGCCGACCTGACTGATGGGGTCTCCTGCCGTCTGATCCTGGTCCCCAGCGACTACTCTGCTGGAAACGGTGCACTGATGGCGGTGCACTGGATGAGGACTTTGCATAGGACTGGGATGGCCCTGATGAACCTCTCCCATGAACCGGTCTACCTCCCCCAACTGAACTCCCCGAGTGGCTCGCTGACCGGGCCTTGCTGATACTCTCTCTCTCTCTGACCTTATCTTTAATTTCTTAGCCTCTGTAGCCTGGGCGAATCCCACAATCTTCCCATAATTCATGTCTGAGTGCAAGGCAACTGTAGCAGCTTCATTCACAACCAAGGGACCAAGGCCCTGAACGAAACATCGAACCCTGGCATCCATAGTCGACACCAAGTGAGGAGCATATTTAGACAACCGCACGAACTCCATGTGGTACTCCCACACACTCATATTACCCTGCTTGAGGACCTCAAACTCCGTAGCATGGGCTGCCATATTCTTGGCAGGCAAGAAGTGATCCATGAAAGCATCCACGAACTCGTCCTATCTAGCCGGAGGACTTCCCTCCCCACGGGAACCCTCCCACATCTCGAACCAGGAATATGCTGCTCCCCTCAGCCTGTAAGAAGCTAACTCAACCCCCTCTGTCTCTGTAGCCTTCATCACCCGAAGGGTCTTGTACATCTCATCAAGAAGATCCTGCGGATCGGCCTCTGGATCTGTACCGGAGAACTCTGGAGGGGCCAACCGCAGAAACTGGTTGACTCTGGAGCCGGCGGAATCTCCCTGTCCGCTGGAGGACGCAGGGGTAGCATGCAATCTTTGGGCCTGAGCGGCCACCAACTGAGTCAACATATGAATAGCTTTTTTGAGGTCCCCATCGGACGTACCGGGACCGGAAGCTGGAACTGTAGAGGGATCAGGAATACCAGCGGGAGGGATTGCAGCACCCTCCGCCGCCGTAGGAACAGGAATGCTTTGATCCAGAATAGAAGGGTCAGGTAGATTCAAGGTCGGGGAGTCACTCTCACTCGCACTATCTGGTACAGAATTCACAGTCACCCCCGAGGTGGAATTGGCCTCAAGGCCGAGTCGAGCTCTCTTCTTTGGTGCCATTACTGAAAATTTTGGAACAAAGCATGAATTAGGCAAAGATATTTTCACTTTGCGGTTCACCGCAGGATATAGAATAACAATGAAAGGGTAATTTCCTAAATGTCCATGTAGCCCCCTAATTATAAATGTGGTCGACAACACACCGATAAGAAGGGCTCTACTAGACACGGCTCTGAGACATCCTAGGACTCTTTTAAAAACCTTAGGCTCTGATACCAAGTTTGTCACGCCCCAAAATCGAGGGACGAGACCGGCGCCTAATCGGGTGAACCCAGTCAAGCAGACTTGGATTGCCTTTCCTGCCCAACGTATTACCCCGCGTTCATAACATACATTATTTCAGGTGAGTTAGTCGATTTTAGTTTCAAAGTACATTTTACAACATATCTCCATTGTTTCCTCTTTTAACATTTCAACGATTGATATTCAAACATGCATAATACATACATAACTTTCAAACATGATCCACGGTTCCGAGTACGTACCGTTACTACCCAAAAATACATATATACACCCACATCATGTATGCGGAGCCTCTACGAATGCCAGGGATTTTCATAACTTGTCGGTAATAAGGCCCCGGCTATACCTTTACAACATAAACAAAAGAGGGTGTATGATCCACACACGGCCCCGAGGAGAAGAGGGGCTCACCACAACTGCTGCAGAGANTGAGCTACCTGCTATGGAACCACCTACATCCATATAAAAGATGTAGCGCCCCCGGCAAAAGGGACGTTAGTACTGTGGAATAGTACTAGTATGTATGAACAAACTTTATCCCAAGTACAATCAACCAATATACAAATAAGAATTATAAAAAAAAGACAGCAATAGGACCAACAATCAAAACACACGGAAAGAGACAATCAAATTCAACAATTTTACAATCTCTCCTTTTTCCCTTTTCAAGACCACCACATTCACGAGTTTCATCAATTTCATATCAATAGTGATAAAGATCACTTTTCCACCCTTATTACCTCGGCCACCCTTATCACCACAACCCATATCTTATTACTTCATGTTGCGGCGCGCAACCCGACCCCGCCTGACAATTTGCACCCTTATCACCACAGCCCACACCTTATTACTTCGTGTTGCGGCGCGCAACCCGACCCCGCCTGAAAATTTATATTTCAAAAACAACACCACCAATAATTTCATCACAACTGCAACAACAACAACAACAACAACAAACAATTTCATTATAAGAACTTTTCTTTCAAGGATTCCAAATTCAACAACAACACCAAACAATTTCATCACATGGGCCTTCCTTTCAAGGATCACAAATTCACATTTAGCAATTCGTTTACTTGGGCTCAAGGCACCCCAACTTTCATCAAGTAGCAATTTATGCACAAGGTGTTGCCATAACTGTTCAGCTTATTTACAAGGCTTCATGTCAATAACTTTAAACAACTGCCATCTTTGCACATATTAAAGTAGGCACGCCACGTCACAATTCAAAATCCCATCTAACACAGTGGGGTAGCAATCAACTAGACAGTCACTTCACATATTTTCATATAAGTACACATACTGTATGCTTACCACAACAAGAGGGATTTTACAAGGGTTAAAGTTAGACATACATACCTGGAGTCAAAATCCCTTTTTAACTTTTACTCACAAATCACCGAACCGACTAGTACCGTCAATTTAGTTCACAATTAAACATAATCAACTCAGAATTGGAAGTCATGCATGCAATTCGTGCTCTCTTAAGCATTTTGCCAAACACTATGTGACCCCATTAGATTACCAACCCCGCCTTTGTGAAATTTACCCCAACCCACTCCCTCTTACTAGATTACCACCATTATTAAACATGCATGCATGGTCTTAGTTAATATTTTCAAGAATCAATCCATGCCAATCCTCCCTTTGTTTAAAATCAGAAAATTAATGGAAAAAGGGTTGGGAACCCTTACCTGCTAGAATGAGGAAGAAGGAGATTACTTGAAATATCAGGCCTGATGAACTTTGAAAATCACTTTGGTGGAAGAACCACTTTCTCTCTCAAGAACTCTCCTTTCCTTCTCTCTATCTTGTTCAGAAAACATGTTAAAATGAAGAGGTGGGTGTTTTAATGAACTGGGGGTCGAGATTTAAAATTAGAAAAATTAGGATCTCGACACAGGTATGCGGTCAGGAATGCGATCGCATTCCTGACATGCAGTCCGCAGAGACGACCGCAGAATAGCCCTCTAGATGGGCCAACCTTAAAAATACATTGTGCAGGTATGCGACCACTATGCGGTCCGCATACACGTTATGCGATCGCATAGTGTGTCGCATAACCTCCCTCACAAAATCAAAGGGCAAGAATGCGACAACTATGCGGTCCGCAGAACCAAAATGCGATCGCATAATGGACCGCATAGTTGTCCTCAAGTTGGGCAGTGGCCTGCCCAGGTATGCGACCATTATGCGGTTCGCATACCCGTCGCATAATGCCCAACTTCTGGAAAATTTATTCTTTCAAATTCCGGGGAACTTTTACACAAATAAGGTCCGTTTTAAGAATTCCTACAGTTATAACAACTCGGGGACTTATTCGGGCATTAATTAAACAAGAAATTTTACGGGTCCTTACAAATGTCGTCGACAAGGACAAATGGTGGGATATAAAAATCGAGAGTATACTAAACTGGAATGGGTACGAGTATGGCAAAGGGCTCGGTAAGAACCTTCAAGGAATCTCCAAACCTATCAAGATCAAAAGCCATGGCACTACTTTCGGTCTAGGATACGACTATACTTGGAAAGAGTACAACGGTTGGTCGCCACCTTGGCGCGGTCCTTACTACCCACTGGAGCAGCCGATACCGCATCTGGAGCAGACCTTCCAACATGCCAACATTATTTATGGATCAGACGAAGAAGAAGCACTTGCAGCAATGAGGAATTTGTTTTTGGAGGACAGTGACTGTTGTGTTATTCTCGAGGAGGAGGGGGAGGAAGGCCCTTCCATACAGGTTGTGAGCAGAGGGACATACCTAAAAAATTGGACCATCAGGACAACCAAAGCCCGACGAGCCTCGGGGTAGCAAGGCTAAAAGAAGTATTACTTACTATTTTATTTACCAAAATGATTTTTTCTTTCCGCATTTTTCAATTCCTGCAATAAGATCCTCAGTGTTCACAACAGTTATTCAATTTATCAAAGCATTTTCTAATTTCTCTTATTTATTTCTACTATTTTCTATCATTACTTTATCTATACAGCATTACTATTACTTGTCTTGATGAACCAATGACCGTGACATGCAACGAGACAACGCGACAAACAAACATCGATTCAGATGAAGATGATATACTCGACGATATCGTCAAAGAAGTTGAAAACTTTGAGAACATACCTAAGTCCAACCTGGACGAGACTGAAATTATCAACCTGGAGATTCGGAAAACGTCGAGGAAACACGGATCAACATTCATTTTGTCACCGTCAGAAAAGAAAGAATACATAGAGTTTCTGAAGGAGTATGAAGACATCTTCGCCTGGTTATATGATGCCATGACTGGTCTAAGTACGTTTATTGTGGCTCACAAACTGCCGACCAATCCAATGTGTCCACTAGTAAAGCAAAAGCTCAGAAAGTTCAAACCCGACATGAGTTTGAAAATCAAGGAAGAAGTTACCAAGCAGATCAACGCCAAAGTTCTCAGGGTGGTTAGTACCCAACATGGTTAGCCAACATTGTACCTATGTCGAAGAAGGACGGGAAGGGCAGAGTCTGTGTCGACTACCGGGATCTCAACCGGGCCAGTCCGAAAGACGACTTCCCTTTTCCAAATATACACATCCTGATTGACAATTGCGCCAAGCATGAACTACAATCATTCGTGGATTGCTTCGCTGGTTATCATCAGATTTGGATGGATGAGGAAGATGCTGAGAAAACGGCTTTCATTACGCCGTGGGGAGTGTACTGTTACAAGATGATGCCATTCGGCCTGAAGAATGCGAGGGCCACCTACATGAGGGCTATGACCACCATATTCCACGACATGATTCACAAGGAGATTGAGGTATATGTGGATGATGTTATTATCAAGTCTAGGAAAGCCACGGACCACATAGAAGATCTGAGGAAGTTCTTCAATAGGTTGCGGAAATATAACCTGAAGTTGAACCCCGCGAAGTGTGCATTCAGGGTTCCTGCTGGGAAGTTGCTGGGATTTATTGTGAGCCGCCGGGGAATAGAATTGGATCCGTCAAAAGTCAAGGCCATTCAAGAACTGCCGCTGCCAAGGAACAAGAAAGATGTGATGAGTTTCTTGGGGAGGCTTAATTACATCAGCCGGTTTATTGCACAGTCTACACTTATCTGTGAGCCGATCTTCAAGATGCTGACGAAGGACGCTGCAACCAAATGGATCGATGAGTGCCAAAAGGCTTTTGATAGAATCAAGGAATATTTGTCAACACCGCCAGTCTTGGTGCCACCTGAGCCAGGTAGACCTCTGTTACTCTACCTTTCCATGTTAGATGGAGCTTTCGGCTGCGTTCTGGGGCAGCACGATGAAACAGGAAGGAAGGAACAAGCTATTTACTATCTCATCAAGAAGTTCACTTCTTATGAGGCTCGGTATTCTCTTCTAGAATGCACCTGATGTGCTTTGACTTGGGTCGCTCAAAAATTAAGGCACTACTTCTGTGCCGACACAACATATCTCATATCAAGGATGGATCCATTAAAGTACATCTTTCAGAAGCCCATGCCCACTGGCAAGCTGGCCAAGTGCCAAATCCTACTGAGCGAGTTCAACATTGTTTATGTAACTCAGAAAGCAGTCAAGGGACAAGCACTGGCAGACAACCTCGCTGAGAACCCTGTGGACGGAGAATACGAACCCCTAAAAATGTATTTCCCCGATGAGGAGGTATCATTCATAGGAGAAGACATTGCAGAATCCTATGACGGTTGGAGGATGTTGTTCGACGGAGCAGCAAACTTCAAGGGGGTTGGCGTTGGAGCAGTCCTAATATCGAAAACCGGCCAGCATTATCCGGTGTCCGCCAAACTCAGATTTCCTTGCACCAACAATATGGCAGAGTATGAGGCCTGCATCTTAGGGCTCAACATGGCCATTGACATGAACGTCCAGGAGTTGTTAGTGATCGGTGATTCATACTTACTGGTACATCAGGTACAAGGAGAGTGGGCAACCAAGAATTCCAAGATACTGCCGTATCTGCATCACGTGCAGGAATTGAGAAAGAGGTTCACTAAGATAGAATTCCGGCATGTCCCCAGAATCCAGAATGAGTTCGCCGACGCATTGGCTACTTTGTCCTCAATGATTCAGCATCCAGACAAAAATTTCATTGATCCCATCCTAGTGAAAATCCATAATCAGCCCGCTTATTGTGCCCAAGTCGAAGAAGAAGCAGACGGAAATCCTTGGTTTCATGACATCAAGGAATATCTGGCAAAAGGCGATTACCCAGAGCCTGCGAATCCCACTCAAAAACGCACACTTCGAAGACTATCCAACAATTTCTTTCACATCGGAGGAATCCTGTATAGGAGGACTCCCAATTTGGGGCTATTAAGGTGTGTTGACGTCAAAGAAGCATCAAAACTGCTAGAGGAAATTCATGTTGGGACCTACGGCCCACATATGAATGGTTTTGTTCTGGCAAAGAAGATACTCCGAGCTGGTTACTTTTAGATGACTATGGAAACGGACTGCATCCAGTATGTTCGGAAATGCCACCGCTATCAGATACACGGAGACATGATAAAGGTACCTCCAAATGAGCTCAATGCAACAAGCTCACCATGGCCGTTCGCCGCCTGGGGCATGGACGCTATTGGACCAATCGAGCCTGCCGCCTCCAACGGACACAGGTTCATTTTGGTAGCCATTGATTACTTCACTAAATGGGTCGAGGTAGTCTCTTACAAAGCACTTACTAAGAAAGTTGTGGCCGACCTTGTCCGCGACCGCATTGTTTGTCGATTCGGAGTTCCAGAGTCGATCATCACCGACAATGGTTCCAATCTCAATAGTGACTTGATGAAAGCCATGTGTGAAACTTTCAAGATCAAACAAAAAGAATTCCATAGCATACAGACCTCAAATGAATGGGGTTGTAGAAGCCGCCAACAAAAACATCAAGAAGATATTAAGGAAGATGATAGAAAAGCAAAAGCAGTGGCATGTGAAGTTATCATTTGCCCTATTGGGATACCGCACCACAGTCCGCACATCAACAGGGGCGACTCCCTATATGCTGGTTTACGGTACAAAGGTTGTTATCCCCACTGAAGTTAAGATCCCATCTCTAAGAATTATACAAGAAGCTGAACTCAGCGACGCAGAGTGGGTAAGGAGCTGTTATGAGCAACTAGCCCTCATAGACGGGAAGAGAATGAATGGAGTCTGTCATGGTCAACTATATCAGAACAGAATGACCAGAGCCTTCAACAAGAAAGTCAAGCCGAGACAGTTCGCACCAGGGCAGCTGGTGTTAAAAAATATCTTTCCACATCAAGATGAAGCCAAAGGAAAGTTCTCTCCCAACTGGCAGGGCCCGTACATGGTTCACAGAGTGCTGACAGGAGGAGCACCTATACTTGTAGAAATGGACGGAGAAGTTTGGCCGAAACCAATCAATTCAGATGCAGTCAAGCGCTACTACGTGTAATCCCTTATGCTTCTATCAATGTTATAAATTGAACTACGCCTGACCTCATTCCCGTTTAACAGGGGATACGTAGTCATCCCTATGGGTTCGATCACAATTTAATAAAAATTTCATTTTCCCCCGCAATAGGAAACTGGGGCAGAATTTTGAAGAGGACCCTCAAAATTCTGAAGCAAGTTCAGCCGATCGCCGCACGAGCAACAGTCAGAAGCATTCACTCATCAAACTGGGGCACAATTTTGAGGAGGACCCTCAAAATTCTGTAGCAAGAGGGGCTGCAATGTCTAAAACCGTGTCACGATCGTCGGTTCATCTAAAACTATTTTAGATTATATGTTTATGTTATACTTTTACAAAATCATGCATACTTATTCTTGAAACAACTTGTTTAGCAAACGCTACCCCAATGATACAGACAGTATCACCAGATCAAGCTGAACGAGTCAAGTAAAGACAGCGGGGATACGAACTAACCCTCCCCTTTACAAAACTAACGATTTTTCTGTAGATGCAGGCACAAAGAACAAGCACGCATAGAAGTCTCAAATTTCATCACAATCACAAAGGCCAAAGTTCGATGTCCAAAAAAAAGGACGAGCGTGTTCAAAATCACAATTCCCAAAACCATCACACTCGCCGACATCTATTGTCAGTACAAATAATGCTCCGTAGTCACAACAATCGCAACAATCACAATGCTGCAATCTGCTATCAGCTAAGACTCCTACTATCACTTTATTTCCTGCATAAGGCTACCTTTCTGCCTTCCGAGACTAAACGCTGTCTCCATCTGCATTTGCATCTTGCATAAGGCTACCTTTCTGCCTTCCGAGACTAAACGTTGTCTCCATCGGCATTCGCATCTTGCATAAGGATACCTTTCTACCTTCCGAGACTAAACGTTGTCTCTATTTGCATTCACATCTTGCATAAGGCTACCTTTATGCCTTCCGAGACTAAACGTTGTCTCCATCTGCATTCGCATCCCTACATAAGGCTACCATTCTGCCTTCCAAGGTTAAGCTCTACCTCCATCTGCATTCTTGCATAAGGCTACCTTTCTGACTTCCGAGACTAAACAATGTCTCCATCTGCATTCGCATCCCTGCATAAGTCTACCATTCTGCCTTCCGAGGTTAAATTCTGCCCCTATTTGCTTTCGCATCTGCATAAGGCTACTTTTCTGCCTTCCGAGGCTAAGCTTTGCCTCCAATTTACTTTTCGAGACCACTGTTGTATCAAGCGTTATTCATTTCGCTTTCATTTTGGGATAAGCTCTGCCCCATTAATTCGCAAGACTAAGCTATGTCTTGTTAGCATCATACTATTGCATCTTCATGGGCTGAAATATCGCCAACCTATCCAAAGGCGTCATCGTTCGGAGGCACCATCTTCATAGCCCGAGAACACATGGCCTAAGGATCTCTTTTATCATCTTGCATATCATTATTCAAGGGTGTCATGGTTCAGAGGCACCATCCTCATGGCCCGAGAACATCATTTTCATGGCCTGCGAATCCTGCATCAAGCAATTCATGGCCCAGGACGTCATGGTCTGAGGACGTCATCCTTAACCGTCCGAAGACATCATTCATATTCCAACGGGAACTTGCATCATGTTTAAATTACGCATAATATATGATTGTATTATTTATTTGCAGGTAATCAGGCAATCAACGGCCATCCCGGCAGGAGCAGACTCGCTCTAGTTCTCCTAACTATCACCGCAAACGGCTTGTTCACCTAACCCTATACATTGCGTCCGCCCTTGTAAAACTTCATCGGTATACTTCGCCGGTGACTCCTGAACTACATACGGCATGATTCTTGTAAAATCAGGGATATGTAGTCAACTCAGAAACCAGGTTGCGGCCTAAATCTTTTTAAACCATTTCACTCGGTCAAAATTGGCCATCATATCTTTACTCGACAACTCTTTCATCCTTCCCGGATAAAGAGGGGCAGCTGTTGATACCCAATTTTTCCCAAAATATTTTAAAATTTGCATATATGCTTTCAAAATCACTTTTCATGATAACTGGCCTTTTTTCGTAATTTTCCATTGTAACGACCCGGTCTGTCGTACGTAAAACCTGCATTATAATTGTGGTTATTGACTTATCAGAGACCGATTATTCTATTATTGATGTGTTAGAGTTGATAAGCTCGAAATCGGAATGGTTAAATGAGAATTCAATCACTTAGTCTTTAAAAATAGCCTTAAAATAGGAAAGTCAACTGAGAGTTGACTTATTGGTAAACGACCTTGAAATGCAGATTTTATGGTTTGGATAGCTTCGTTAGGTGAATTGGGACTTAGGAGTGTGTTCAGAATATTTTTAGGATGCCCGGTGTAGAATTAGGCTTGAATTGACGAAGTTAGTATTTTGGCGAATTCCGGTTGATAGGCGAGATTTTGATCCGAGGGTCGGAATGGGATTCTGAGAGTTGCTGTAGCTTCGTTAGGTCATTTTGGACTTGCCCGCAAAATTTCAGGTCATTCGGAGATGGTTTGGTTGGGTTTTTGATCAAATGCGTCTTTCGGAAGTTTTTGGAAATCATAGGCTTGAATTGGATGAGAATTTATGGTTTTGATGTCTTTTGGTGTTTTAATGGCTCGACAAAGTCTGAATAACCATGTTTGATATGTTGGTGTTTTTGGTTGGAGTCCCGAGGGGCTCGGGTTTGATTTTGGGCGTTAAACGGAGAAGTTGGAACTTGAAATGCAGCAGAAGCTGCTGTTGCTGGTGCGATCGCACCTGCGATGCTTGGGCCACAGGTGCGGATATTGCAGGTGCGAGGTTTGGTCACTGGGGCGGAAGGAAGATCGCACCTGCGAGGCCGCAGGTGCGGGAGATGGGGTCGCAGGCGCGGGCTCTGGGTGTTATGTGAAGGACCGCTGGTGCGGTCAATATGTCGCCCATGTGGTCCCGTTGTTGCGATAAATAGGCCGCAGGTGCGAAAGAGGTCGCAAGGGCGGATTGAGGTCCGCGTCTGCGATGTCGCTGGCGCGGGAAAGATGTCGCGGGTGCGGGGGCTGGGCAACTTAAGTGGGTAGAACTATAAAAGGCAGCCTTCGCGAAATTAGTCTTCTTTCACAATTTTTACACACGGGTTGGAGGTTTAGAAGGGGTTTTGAAGAGAGATTTCGTTGTTTCTTCAAGGAGGTAAGTTCTTGGACTCAAAACTCGTTATATTGTGCATTAAGAACGATTTTAGGTTGAAATCTTTGGTAAAAACAATAGAAAAATGGTGGTTAGGGCTTGGGTTTAAGAGAAGAAGAATGGGGGAATTGGAGGACCATTTGAGGTCCGATTTTCGTGTTCTTGGTATGGTTAGACTCGGGAAAGGACAAGGAACCTAGTGTTGTAAAAATTTCTGACTTCCGAGATGTGGGCCCGAGGGCCANAGGCCGATTCTCGAGGAAAGGGCCCGGCGGAGTAGAGTTGAGCCGGTTTCGAGGTAAGTAACGGCTTCAACCTTGGAACTGAGGGGTTCAAAACCCCAATGTACATGCTAATTTATGATAGTTACTATGATATACTCGCCAAGTGACGGGCATATGAGTGTTGGTTGATTTGTTTTGGCTTGGCTTATCCCCAGGCACGGTTTAACTATTGTTCCACCATGATATCGGTACTGTGAAGGCTAT